>JACEGR010000371.1:0-284245 GCA_014170235.1 Listronotus bonariensis | reverse complement strand
GTAGTGATTGTGATAATGAAGTTCAAAATTCAGAGTAAGGTTTAATTTAGTTTTTAGTTTTTATTTGGGTAATTTTCTTAGAAACCTGCGGCGCTGATCACGAATCTGAAAGATTTTTTGGCGGAAACGTTTCGTTCTCAAGATATTCATCATCAAAGTTCAAATTTGAACTAAGCTTATTTTCACTATATTCCCCCTTCTTTTTGTGCATACAATTCTTTGATTTAAAGCTAAAGTGTCACACAATATTTGATTTTCACCTTTTAAAATCTCGTTTTTCTAACGTCTTTTACATTATTTTTTTTTCTATTTCATATGCGGACGATACGGCGATTGTTTTCGCGGGTGATAGTTGGGATAATGTAAAGGATCATACTATCAACGGAATCAGAGTAGTAAAAAATTGGCTTCAATCATATAAACTAACTTTAAACTTAACTAAAACTAATTACATTGCCTTTTCCCTTACTAGAGCCAACAGACCACCATTTGATTCTATTACTGTTGATAACCAGTGTATTTCAGAAACATCTAGTACGAAATACCTTGGGATAATAATTGATCAATTCCTCAAATGGCAACCCCATATTGATTATATATCCAACAAAATTCGTAAGCTCATTCATAAGTTTTACTTACTGAGGGAGTTTTTAGGTAGAAAAATTTTAATTACAGTTTATAAGGCATTTGTTGAATCGATTATTAGATATGGCATAGTTGTGTGGGGCGGTCTTTATAATAGCAACTTACATAAGCTTAACATTATACAGAAATACATCTTAAAGATTATATTACGAAAAAATAAATTATATCCTACCAGAATGCTTTTTTCCATGGAATTAAATAACATCAGAACAATATATGCTGTAACGGCCTGTTCTTTTGTGCACACTCGTAGGAGGTTGCAGGTTGTCATAGACCATAACTATGCCACTCGGGCTAATGAAAACGGAGAACTGCAACTTCCTATTAGTCACAATAATCTGAACTTGAGGTATATAAGCTATATAGGCCCCAAAATTTACAATATGTTACCACCCAAAATTAAGGAAATGAAGAATAAATATCGATTTAGAATGGCCTGCAAGGGACATATCTTTGAAAATGTTCTTCATTTTGAAAGGTTGTTTAATTAGGTTCATATCAATAGTTGTTTTTTATGCTTTTTCTTTATTGGTATTACTTTTTTTATTTAATTATCTTTTGTTTATTGTTAGATTTTGGAATGTTACATCTGTTTAAGGATATATTTTGGACAGTACTAATGGGTATAAGAATTGTGCACATACAGATGTTCACATCTAGGTGCATTTGTTATTATTTGTTTCTTGTTAGACTTGTTATTTTGATTGTTAAAGCAAATGTAATGTTTGATGTAAAAATACTGTTTTTGTTTTATTATATATATATTTATTTTATTTTTTTTTAATAGCTTGAGATAAATAAATTTATTATTATTATTAGCTACTTTTTTAGAACACAGGGTGATTTATTTTGCGCAACTACTATCACTTTCATTTTGCTTATTTTACTTAAGAAAAAAAAAATATTTATTTTCATGTCTTTTTCGTGAAATAGGCCACCCTGTACAATGTTATGAGTTAAAAAAGTAAAGTTTTAAAACTTTCCTTATTATAGGTGTCTCAGTGTATCATGTGATTCTAAATTAATTTTAGCCTAAGTGTAAATAATTCTAAATCAAAATAGTTCAGCATTTACTTTATTTCCTTGTTAGGATGTACGGGGGTGTCAAAATATAAATTTACACCCCCTTTAACTTTTAATTTTTTATTGTACATATTAAATAAAAATATCAATTTGTAAGTTAAAAAAAAATTTTTGCATTAAATTGCGTGGCTTTTCTTTGATAATGCGTGCAACCATACATACACATAGGGCTTCATGGCACACTGGGATTGAAATGATTCAAAGTATAACTATGCAATTTAATGCAAAAATAATGTAAAATATGTAAAAACGGGGTTTTAAAAGGTGAAAATCAAATATTGTGTGCCACTTTAGCTTTAAATCAAGAATTGTGTGCAAAAGAAGGGGGAATATTGTAAAAATAGGATTAGTTTAAAATTTAAGTCTGATGATAAATATCTCAAGAACAAAACGTTTCTGCCAAAAAATTCTTTCAGATTCGTGATCAGCGCCTCAAAAACCCCCGTATACCAAATTTCGTCAAAATCGGAGGTTTCTAGAAAATTACCTTTATTTGTATTTTTGAAGTTTAAAGTGTTAAATTCCTCCTCTCTAAACATGTAAGAATCAAGGCAAAATTTTCTTACAACAACAGAAGTAGTATAACACTTAACAATTTGAATTTGAATATCTTTTTTTTCAAGGAAATTAAAAAGAATAAAACCAATTCAGAATTTAAAACAGCAGAGACAAAGTCAAAATCTGATGATGATCATGAATTATCATGTGGAAAACCAGTAAATTTTACATTTTATGACAATCTTGTTGGTGTAATGAATAGGTAAGTGATAAAAGAATTATACAGTGTATATAAAATAGTGTACTAATCAAAGTCGGTCTATATAAGGTCACGACATTCGGCCATATTGCCTTGACGTGTTATGACGTCACATCTCCCATTTTTAGACCATGTTGTTCAGTGCCGGAGATATACAGTTTATTGTATTAGTAGAACAACCGTTTATACAACAGTTTTTAATTATTATTAAGTTGTAAATTCTTTTTCTTTAAATAAAAAACATTTGGAATTACATCTTTCAACAAATATCACTTCCAAAACAATGCAAACTGAAATGCGCAAATTCTAGACGCCACTGGATTGATCATTAGCTTTGATTTTACCCAGTCTAAAAGTTGAGGATATGTCGCAACCTTATAAATATAAACTAACCTTGGTACTAATATTGTTTTAATGTGACAGTTCTGTATATTTTTTTAGGGAAAAGCATCCACCCTTAGTGGAACCTGAAGCAATGATTGAATTTATAAGAAAATATAAGTTTAAAGCTGGGAAGACTTTTGATTTGGAGCTGGTAGAGAATAAATTAAAGCAAACCAAAAAGAAGTAAGCACTGGTAGCGTATAAACTCGACCTACAATGAATTTTTGTAAACTTTATGTGCAATTCAGAAATATTTGCTTTGTATATACACAATTTGAATTCTTCTCTTGTGTTTTTTTAGAAACCAAAATCAGTGGGTACACTTGAAACTTTTGGAGAATAAAGGACCAGCTATTACCATGGGGTTTTAAAAAAGTAAATACTGAAACATATACAGGTCGGATAAGACCACAGTATAAAATTATTTTACTCTATACAGGATGTCTCAAAAAAGTGTGACGTATCAAAGTTATATTTTTTTAAATGGAACACCCTATATTTTATGACGGTTTTAGATTCTACATAAAAAATAATTTAAGTTTGTTAATAGTACTAAGTGTCTAATTTTATTCGTTTTTGTGATATTTGATTTTTTTGACAAAATGCAGAGGTACAATTAACGTAATTTTATTTTAACAATATAAACTCCTTAAACTTTAAAATGTGTAACAAGATTAGGAAAAGTCTGCCATATCATACGTAGGTCAAATCAAGATCAAATGATTGTACAGGGTGATCAAAAAATAATTTCAATTTTTCAGAAAATCAAATAGCCATATCTCTCTTATTTTAAATGGAACACCCTGTATTTTTTACGTCACATGATGACAAATAAAATACTCTTTCAAATGGTGTATAAGTTGCCTATACCTATCTTTTGTGCTTTTTAGTAAAATCTGTTTTTACAAATTTTTAGTCCAAATGTTTATTTAAATTAAAGTTGGCTGTGACATAGCAGCCATTAATATTTTCTTAAGAAATTAACATGGACCACTTATTGATTACTAGTGTTTTAGTCAGTTTAAAAAGAAATTTCAATGATTTTAAATAAAAACCCTTCTTCTACAACAACAAGATGATATAATACTGGTAGGATGTAAAAAATGGCTTGACTCTAGTCTATAGTTAATCCTGAAAATATTCCAGGAGAAACCATCTGATAACCTTAATAGTTGCTTTAAAAAATTTGACAGAGTGATTATGGATAATGGAAGAAACGAGTTATAGGTCACAGAATATCGTCATAACTGACCAGAGGCGTTATTAGGATTGTTTTAAAAACACAAGTTTTATCATTACCACATTCAGCTGAAATAAGTGTTATTGGAAGTAGCATTATAAGCAACTAATGAATATTTTTTCTGTGATTTTTAAAAATAGTGGCAGATAATACAAAATCTCTTAATTTTGTGCTTTTTCCAACAAATTTACATTTTGCAAAAACGGCTTAGTAAATAGGCATAGCTATATCACAGCCTACTTACATTTAAATAGACATTTGGAATAAAAATATGTTAAAACGGAATTTACTTAAAAAGTATAAAAGATAGGTATAGGCAACCTATACAACATTTGAAAGAGCATTTGGTTTGTCATCATGTGGTAAAAAAATACAGGGTGTTCCATTTAAAATAAGAAGATATTGCAATTTGACTTTCTAAAAATTGAAATTATTTTTGATCACCCTGTATAATCTATGATCTCGATATGACCTACGTATGATAAGGCAGACTTTTCCTTATCTTGTAACAAATTTTAAAGTTTAAGGAGTTTATATTGTTAAAATAAAATTAATTTAATTGTACCTCTGCATTTTTCAAAAAAATAAAATATCACAAAAACGAATAAAATTAGACACTTGAGTACTATGAACAAACTTGAGTTATTTTTTATGTAGAATCTAAAACCGTCATAAAAATAGAGGGTGTTCCATTTAAAAAATATAACTTTGATACGTTACACTTTTTTGAGACATCCTGTATAGAGTAAAATAATTTTATACTGGGGCCTTATCCGACCTGTATATGTTTCAGTATTTACTTTTTTGAAAACCCCATGGTTTATCCAGCTAAAGACCGTGTCGAATATGGTGGGCCACCCTGTATATTATTAATTTTAAATTTCCTTGTTTTTTTTTAGAAACCAAAATCAGTGGGTACATTTCATCAACTTGGAAACTTTTGGAGAATAAAAGGAGAACCAAGAAGAGCCATTGAGTGCTTCCGGAAAGGTACCTAATTTAATTATTTAAAAATATAGTTGTTTCAAATATTAATTTAGGTTTATATTAAAATAATGCAATTTAATTTAGCACTGGCAGTGTCTCCTCACAATGCTGACGTTCTGCTTAACTTAGCAAAAGTATTATTTCATCTGCAGTATTTAGATGATGCCATTTATCTTACAAGACGATCTCTAGAGGTGGCGCCACCCGAGAAAGGAGCATGGCAGCAGTATTTCACATTGGGTAAGAATACAGCCTTTTCAAACTCTGAGCCGTGAAGTAAGAAAGGCAACGTTGCAAACAACACTGTACAGTAGGAATATTGAAATGAGTTCCTAATAGATTACATGCTAAATATAATTAATTTTTTAAGTGTTTTAAACAAAATATAGGTATTAATTTTTTTTTTTTTTTGATATTTTAGACAACATATAGGTATAATTTTAAATACTATAGTTGCCCTAAAAGCAATAATGTGTCTGCAAAACTTATCAGGAACTTTTCTGCCTTATACAAATTTGTTGGTAAGGATTTAAAAATTTCAAATTGTTATGATGTTTTCTACCCCGCTTTATGCATTTTTTGCGAACAGACCAATGTAGCTTTTTAAAGTTAACTAAACATTTATTATTTAGAAATACTTGCAATACTTAAAATGAATTGAAAGCATGTGTGTTTAGTTATAAATATAAAAGCTTAATAATATAGCGTATTACATAAGATGCGCTTTAAAATAACAAACGCTTTAAATTAGGTTTTCCACTATATTTACCCTAAAACCGCCTTAGGTAAATAACTTTCAGAATATCTATATAAATAATATTTTTTGGTGAACTTACCAGGATATTTATGCGCATTAGTTGATATAGTCCTTAGGATATTGCTTGGGGTAAATAATTGTTTTTGGTGCACTATACACACTATTGATATAAAATAAAACCAATTTTTTAAAAACACACTTAGTTAATTAGTAGCCCGTAAAATATATTTGTCCATTTACCGTATAGGTACTACTTTTACTTTTAATAAAAAAACACTTATCCGGTCAATAGCGCACAACCGGGCTTTCCTAATTTCATCGTTTATGGGGAAATAAAATGTTGTTTGATAACCCTCTGTTTTAATATAACTTGGGTAATTCGTTTTGCAGCCCGAAACGCAACACGTTCGTGCCATAATGTATGCCGTACGCACCAACTATACGCGCACATTTAAACGTAAAAACAACGATTGACATATTGCCACTGGTCCTATTTTTTAAATATAACAATTAATTACTTATTTTTTCTTTATATAATAAATACACGCTACGATTTAACTTTTAAAAACAGAAAAAACCTTTTAAGCAATCGTTTAAACTTGTTTCTGTTTACTTCTAAACATTACTTGACATTCCTACTGTGCTGTGTTGCCAGATTTCTCCTTCACGGCTTAGAATTTAAGAACGCTGTGGTAAGAAACATTTTGACTTTGAATAAGATTGTCATGTTCTGTATTATGTTTATTTTCATTTAAGAAAAACACCTAGTATGTAACCATGGCTACTGACTTTTTAAACCTATAAAATGTTTTTGTTGTCATAGCTATAGTAACTGTTTATATTTTTGATTTTCTGTTTTTAATTAAAGTTTGGTTTACCAGGTGAAATATTTAGAAGCATATGGCCACTACCAAGAAGCACAAATTCATTTTAGACATACATTGGACCTAAATCACGGCATATGAACCGGCTCTCAGGAATGCTGAAAGAGATGGAGGATATGCCAGTCGTCATCGATGCATTTCTATACATTTATTATAATTGTGTGTTTGGTAAGGTATTGGGTGTGAAGTTATAAATTTACACCCCCTTAACTTTTATTTTTATCATACAAAATAATTAAAAATATTTGTTTATTGGGGTATTTCTGTAATTTCTGAATTAGTAAATAGATTTTTATTATCTCTTAAGTCTTAAGATATACAGAGTACAACAAATTGTATGATTTTTAAAATGGAACACTCTGATCATTTAAAAGATGTAGTATGTTTTTAAAGCTCTTTCAAAACATCTCTTTTATTGGTGTTATAATATACAGTAGTGTTCCATTTACGAAAATCATACTTTTGTCCTACCACTGTATATTTTAAGAGATATTAAAAATTTAATTGTTGATTTAGAAATTGCAGAATCTCCAACAAACTGATAAGTATTGCAAACCGCAGACGAAACAGGGCTTCACAGTAGCACCATCCGTATTCTGCGGTATCTTCCTTCACAGGATCTACATAAAGTTCGCCCAGTGAAACGAGCCAGACGACGCAAGAAGGCAGGGAAATAATAATTGTGCATTATCGGAGTCTAATCAGAGGCGTGCGAATAAATGTTTTGCTAAACAGTTTAAATATGATGAAAAATATGTAACAATAATTTATTTTTAAAAATGTAAGTGGAAATTGCCAAGATATAAATATTTTTAATTGTAATGAGAATAGCATCTCAGTAATATAATTAATAGCATTAGTGCACACTAAATTCATTTTGGACTTCCACTGTCTTTATTTATAATAACTATTCACATAACGTTTTGGGTAGTCCTATCTCTGTCCGTTTTACAGTTTACACTCTTAAAAACGGACAGAGATAGAGACTGTCGAAACGTTGTGTGAATATTTTTAAATAAACAAATGAAAGTCCGAATGTACTAACGCAAAAAAAATTCTTTCGAAAATTGTTCCTTTCGACGTTCTCTCATCTTTCCTGTGGATTCTTCGTACACTGTTAATAGAAACTACCGCATAACGAGGAAACGCGATCAAGTTTTCTTTTTAGAGGCAGTTTCAAAGTATTATTTGTTCCTTTCTCATCGCAAACTCTATAGATATTGGCAATTATTTCTCTGAATTGCCACATGGATAATTTTGCCTTTTAAAAGCGATTCTTTTTCCATAATTTTGACTGGCGTTAAAAATAGTTTTTATAACCAAGCAAGAAATGTCTACGTAAAGGTGGGTTATCACGCTCATGCAATTTGCGCAAGTTGATTTGTAGCAAAGTAGACTAAACTATTACATTTGTTTTTACAGTCAAGTATATTTGTACAAATTTGTTTATCAGTAAACCATGCAGTACGACGACGAATTGTTAGCATGAGCTGGTGTTACTACTTACTTTCATATTCATTTAATAATAGAATGGAGCTTAATAAATTCAAAGAAACTTTTTCTTTCACTGATATTATTATCACCACAAAAATAACAATAATATTAAAGACCCATCAAATAGAAAACGATAAATTAATCACGCCAATACAACTATTCTTATTACTTTCACTACGCATGTCCTAAACTCCAGGTCGTTTACACGTTCATACGTTTGCATCAACCGCATGAATGTTACAAGCATAGTATATCTGCGGTCGTTCATAAGAAAATAGAGCACAAATGAGAATCTCTTTAGGGAATTAAAAATAAATCAGTTACAAATAGCAAACAAGTGCTTTTATAAAATATGAAATATTATATTTAAAAGTGTAAAGCGTACAGCAGGATGAAAAATCTGGCAACATCTTTAAAAGCGGCTACCTGCATTCTTCCAGATCTGGCGAGACTCGGTTGAAGGCTGCTGGGTTTCTCTTTGTCGAGGCCATGGGCGGTTTTCAAGTGTTATTTGGTCTGCAACAGAGCTGATGAGTACGATAGAAAATAAAAAGTTAAGGCTAGTATATACTTTTTTTGCAAAAAAACAGAAGTCGTGTTTTTTGTTAATTAGTATATGAATCAGTAATAAAAATTATAAAGCTATTTAAATAATTTACTTTTCATTAGGATTTTTGTTGCTTGGTATTGCAGTGGTTGTAATTAATCATTAAATATTTGATATTATTATTAGTTTCTGTTGGCAGGTGATAGCTGTTCTCTTAGTTATCCTGACTTCTCTAGAGAGTTGTTCTGAAAATGAACAGAACAAATCCCAGAAACACTTCCACAAAGTATAAAGGGTTTGTCCTGGAACAACAAAAAGTCAAAGAAAATTAATACTTAGCAAAAGATGTAGTACAAACTTGAAGGTAAGAAGGTCTTTAGGTAGTTAGTCGTATAGGTCAGAGATTCAATGTGTTGTGTGGATATTAAAGACATTTTAATACAATTACCCTTAACATTTGAAATTGCTCGATCACTTAGAATCTGATATAAATTTAACTAAAAATTGGATATTTAAAATGGGTGCTATATGCCTTTGTAGTTCGCATCTGTTTCTTATTTGTCAATAACTGCCAGATATTTTTTTATAGAGTCCTTTAATCGATTTGTCTAATTCTGAAAAAAAGAAACATTTTTAACTATCTATACTCTGTCCACTATAAATTGAGAAAACACTTGAACAAAAAATGTATTTCATTGGTTTAAAAAAGTCAGTAACTCCTGTTACCACAATAAAAATGGATTTTATTGGTTTAAAGCTACAGAAACCGGAGTTATAGTTAGACCAATATTTATTTCATTCTGAAAGCGATGCCGCCAAGTAGCACAAAAATTATAAAGCAAATAAAACCCTTGAGCAAAAAATATTCAACCGACGACTACGCCACGCGTTACCGGTTTATGCTTCACCAGAGACGAAGGATGTTTTTTAAGTACGTGTTTTCGCAAGATTTTTATTTATTTATCTAAAAAATATGTAATTAGGCTCTGTCAGAGGCTATGTGCTTTCGAAAAGGTTTGTTTACTTTATCATATTTTGTGTACTTGGCAGCATCGCTTTCAAAATGAAATTAATATGGTCTTAACCATACCTTACTAGGTATTCATTATCAATTTACAGTGTCCAAAGTAGTAATTATTAATAAAAAACGTGTTATTGTTTTCATAAGAAAGTAACAATACTAGCGAGTCGAAATGTCCAGTCTCAAATGTCCAGTCATAGCCACACTCCACAGACATCCGTGATTGAGTAACGAGATATGAAATAGAGGGTTAGATCTTCGGATATCCGTAGCTTGAGTAACAGTCACAGAATTGTACATCCGTGGATTGAGTAACGGACAGAGGAATTAAAGATTAGACCCACGGATATCCGTGGATCGAAGTAATAATCAGCGGAAATGTACATCCGTGGATATAATACAGACACGGACATAAAGTTTGAGCTTATATAAAAGTTTCTGTGACTTTAACAAGGAGACTCTTTGTTTGACCTCCGGACAGTGCGGACGTGCGTAGAGGACTACAAAGTTCTTCCCGGCGTGGCGGCTAGAGGTGTCGTACGAACGTTTTTTACCTTCGAGGATCAAGGAAAGATTCACGCTAAATTGACGGCATCTTTCTTCTGGATCTAAGCGCTGTGACGCGAAGATTCCTATAGGCTGATGGTATCCCGTTTGGTGGTGAACACGAGGTATTTTCTCAAATGGCGGGAAATGGATGGGCGTGCCATGGGAACTGTCAGCAGTGAAAGTGAAGGTTATACGTAACACCAGTAGTAGATCTTGGTTTGACAGCCGACAATTTATGCTGTGCATCGATTGTTGAATTGCTTGCTTTCTTTTTGAATTTCTGGAAGTTACGAGCTCGATTATCCAGATTTTCCGCTGACGAAGCCCTGGAAAGCATAGTCCGGAAGGGGAGAATGGTGGATTGAACCTGAAGGGACCAAACCAAGAAAAAAGATATATAGAGAGAGAGACTTTAACGAGTTCCCTAGATATAATCGTGGATGTAACCTTATGTCAAATATTAAGACTATACTAAAAAGCACAAGCACTTAGCATTTGATTGGTTTCAAGCTCTACAGACGGTCATGAAAAACTGTCACATTGGGGGAGAAGGTCATGGTTAGTTCTAGTTAGTTACATATATTTTTAATTCTTTAATTAAGCGAATTAAAAGAATTTAAGTTAGATGAGGCTATATCAGTGTCTACTATTATAGTCACGGATAAAACAACCTATTTCTACCATGTTCGGCATTACAGACACGGATATCCGTGACTACAATTTATTAAAGTCACGGAAACTTGAAGTCCGGGAAATTCCGTGTCTTTAATTATAGTTACGGAAAATTTTAAGCCAATGAGCCTACATCCTGTCTATTATAATCAGGGGAAGATACGACCGATTTCGGCCATTTTGGAATTAGAGACACGGATATCAGTGGAGTGTGGCTATAAAAGCCCCGTTTATCAATTGGTGTATTCCTTTTACCTTGTAGAACCGTTCTCTGAACTGTCAGTAGTGTCAAGAACGGTTCTTAACATGAAAAAAAAGTCAAAAATCGTAAAAGGAACACTTATGGTGTCGTTCCGGGCGGTTCTGGAGCTTAAAAGGAATATAGCCAATTGCAGTAGGTAAAAATCAATGCGCCGTGCTAAAGAAAATGTTTTGTGTGTTTTAGGTATTGATGTTACAACATTTCAAGAACAAATTTAAAGACTCTTGATCCCGAGTCTTGCTTAGTACTTATTAATCCTTTATGTGTGCTATATTAGTGCTACATCTTGTTTGTTATTTGTTTGATTGTACCTGTTCGATCTTGCTCATTTTATAGTCTGATTATTTGTTTATTAAAACTTGTTCATTAGCAAAAATTGTTTTTGACTTTGACCCCACTGCCATAAAATTTTGACTAATCAGCAAGCGCAGCGAGAGAGAAAAGGAAAATACTGCTAGTGCCTTTTTTACCACAACAAGGCTGCTTCTAGTGGGTACATGCTTTAGCTATTGACGTCAGGAAAAGACTATTTCAATGGTTAGTATGCAGTTTTTTTTATAGGGACTTTAATTTTGGCTATTGGTAGTTCTAAAATTCGTTTTTTTCTGTCATTTGTCAAAAAACTGCGAGGGGCAAAGGAGCGCGGAGGCTTGTCGATTTTTTGTAACTTTTGGGGTTTATTTTCGCTAAAATTTAGTCAAAAAGCGCCGAAATGGCCCTAAATTTGCAATACGAAGCTATAGGCAAGGGGTTTGTGCAGCAGTATTATGCTTTGTTCGATGATCCCGCTCAAAGACCAAACTTGGTTAATATGTATAATGTAAGTCAAAACTAGTTGTTTTTTACCTATTTTCGGGGCTTATTAGGTAGCATGGGTTTGATTTTATGCGTGTATGTACATAAGGAAATATATGCATTTATGAATTGACCTTAATAGGTCATGATTGTGTGCTTTAGTTTTCTGAGATTCCCTAAGAATCTTAGGTTATTATTACTGATATAATACATTTATTTGCGTTATATCTTTAATTACAATTTGAACACTATATTATTGTTAATTAATGCTAAATGGCTGGTAACTGTAAAGTGTCAGTGTTAAGGACTCCATGCCATGATCATCGAATTAATATGCAGTTAACTTGTTAAGGACAACATTTTTTAAGTTACCACTTTTGATGATTCTTTACCATAGGGAGGTTTTTGCTGATATCATATTGGACATTATTCTTTATAAATGCATTAACTTCGAAGTTATTTATCCTCTTCTCCAGTAATTTTTCTGGTAATTTTCTAGAAACCTGCGGCAACTCTGATTTTGACGAAATTTGGTATACGGGGTTTTTGGGGCGCTGATCACGAATCTGAAAGAATTTTTTGGCGGAAACGTTTCGTTCTCGAGATATTCATCATCAAAGTTCAAATTTGAACTAAGCTTATTTTCACTATATTCCCCCTTCTTTTTGCACACAATTCTTGATTTAAAGCTAAAGTGTCACAAAATATTTGATTTTCACCTTTAAAAATCCCGTTTTTTAAAGTTTTTACATTATTTTTGCATTAAATTGCGTGGCTTTTCTTTGATAATGCGGCAACCATACATACACACACAGGGCTTCATAGCACACTGGATTGAAATGATTCAAAGTATAGCTATGCAATATAATGCAAAAATAATGTAAAATACGTCAAAAAACGGGGTTTTAAAAGGTGAAAATCAAATATTGTGTGCCACTTTAGCTTTAAATCTAGAATTGTGTGCAAAAAGAGGGAATATTGTAAAAATAGGATTAGTTTAAATTTCAAGTCTGATGATAAATATCTCAAGAACGAAACGTTTCCGCCAAAAATTCTTTAGATTCGTGATCAGCGCCCCAAAAACCCCCGTATACCAAATTTCGTCAAAATCGGAGTTGCCGCAGGTTTCTAGAAAATAAACATTTTTATGATAGACTGTCACAAATGTAATTTTGTATTATACATTTTTTTGAACATTTAAAAGAGTCACATCTGCAAGTCCCAGGTAAAGTTTAAAACGTATGTGTTTTCACCCACCAAATTATTTCCAGCTGAAACTTGTTTTAATAATTTACAGGTTGAGTTATCTTTTATGACCTTTGAAGGAACACAGATTCAAGGTGCCCCAAAAATTATGGAAAAATTAAATGTGAGTATTTTATTGAAGTAATACCTTAAGTTAGGAAACAATAAAGATGTAAAAATTTAATTACTATGTGTAAATTGTATTTGGTAATAGTTTGATATAGCGGTTTTCGCTATTATAAGAGATTTTGAAAAATTCTTTTTCAGGGCGTTTCTATAGGTCGATTATGACACAAATCTGTGTGCGCGTTTTCCAAAATCCATTTCTATAATTTATTATTAATAAAAACATATTTACGGGACGGTGGAGTGAACAGGGGTGCTGGGTGGGGACGAAACAGTAGAAATCCTACATTAAACGCCCAAAAACAGTATTTCACAGTACACAACCGCACTTTCTGTTTACAAAAATGTCCAAAAAATTGTTTAAAAAAATTAAAAATAAATAATAGTACAACAATCCCGCCATGACTGTCACTGCATAAAAAAGAAGAGTTTGCAATAGAACTGTAAATGTCTTGCGATGTTGCCAAATAAAGTGAGAAAGTGTCAATAGCTTAAAAAGAAGGAAGATACAAGACAAAATTCATATGAAAAATTAAGTTATTCCTTCTTCCTATTATAATTTGTAGAGAAAAAAGGAAAATACCTAAACATAAAGAAGGAGGCATTTCTACAAAAAATACCATTGTTTCTCATGGAAATGGTGGATAATCCCCGAAATAGGCTTGGTGTTAATTCTTCATAAGAGGTTTGGCAACGCTGCTTCTATCAAGACTGTCATTTTCATAATGACGAACTTCATGTTATCAGCTGACCAAAATGAATGGGCCTATTTTCCTTCTTTAATTAATGGCGGACGAGATATCTCATATGTGTGGGATAGTTTTTCGAAAAATTTAATACTTTTCAAAATTAATTTACATTTTTCATGTGCCCCGAGTGCAGTGTATTAATATTTTCTTGTGTTTGACGTTGGATTTATACTGTTTTGTCCCCACCCAGCACCCCTGTTCACTCCACCGTCCCGTAAATATGTTTTTATTAATAATAAATTATAGAAATGGATTTTGGAAAACGCGCACACAGATTTGTGTCATAATCGACCTATAGAAATGCCCTGAAAAGAATTTTTCGAAAATCTCTTATAATAGCGAAAACCGCTATATCGAACTATTACCAAAAATTTAATTACTATGTGTAAATTGTATTTAAATAAATAAAAATTAGCATGTATTAAATGAATGATTAGACATACCAAATAAAAATATTTAAATGATAAGAAGATAATGTTTACCCATTAGGTGAAGTTAAAGACATAAAAATGATTATTTTTTTTTGTTTTCCCAGCAGAAATCTTGTTTTTTTCAATACAATAAATTAAATTCCTTATAAGTTCATGTTTTTCTATTTAAAATTTCAACCCAATTTAAAAATAATTGTTTTTGTTGTTTTAGAGTTTAACATTTCAAAAATCAATAGGATAATAACAGCTGTAGATTCTCAACCAATGTTCGATGGTGGAGTTTTAATAAATGTTTTAGGGAGGTTACAGGTAAATATTGTTTTTTTTTTTAAATTTATTGTTGGTAAACACATTTATTTGTTTAACGACCTTGAAGTAAATAAAGATTTTACTTTATTATACCTTATTTTTGTTTACACACTAGTGTAATGTAGTGTTTATGTAAATTGGTGAAATTTTGAAATGTGTAGTTTGTGAATTAAATTGTTGTTAAAGGAGCCAAGGATTCCTTCCTTGAAGCCTGTTACTTTACTTTTAAACCAGTTCTTACAAGAGTATATAGAATTTTTTTCACAACCTATGCCACTCACTAGTTATTGTAGTAATAATGTATATCTTACTTGCTCAGACTGACGAAGACTTGCCCCACGCCTACGTGCAAACGTTCGTGTTGAAACCAATCGAGGGGAGCTTCTTCGTGCAACACGACGTCTTCCGATTGGTGCTGCACGATACGATTTAGCCCTGCAGCAGTATGTGTTGTTTTTTCATCTATTGCTGTTGTCGTGCTTGCAGCTAACTTTAACTCGATTTTCTTCTTCAAGGTGTCTTGAAATGAAACAAGCTTTTGGTGTTAGACCAAGTCTTATTTGTCGGGAAAAAGCTTTGGATATAGGAGGTAGCTGGGTACAGAATATGCGGAAAAAAGTTGTTTTTTTGGGTTTGCTTCGCCTAGAAAAACATCCAAGTATTAAAAGCGAATCTTCGATTTGTATTTGTTTTTTCTGAATTTCAAATTTTATAGAGAAATACCAAATTGTACAAAATTATTACCATTTTTCAAAAAACTATATCCAGTTGAAATTTTTTTCACTCTACAATTTTTTTGTAAGATTTTCAGATGCCTCTATCATAAAAAGGAAAATATATGCAAATTTGATTATCTTTACGAAAAAATACAGATAGAGGAATTGCTTTTGGCCCTTAGATTTTTCTGGGGAAGCAGACCAAATATTTTTTTGCCAATTCCATTTTTTTTCACTAGGGTCGCGACATTCGGCCATATTGCTTTGACGTGTTATGACGTCACATCTCTCATTTTTCGGCCATATTGTTCAGTCCCGGAGATATACAGTTTATTGTATTAGTAGAACAACCGTTTACACAACAGTTTTTAATTATTATTAAGTTGTAAATTCTTTTACTTTAAATACAAAACATTTGGAATTACATCCTTCAACAAATATCACTTCCAAAACAATGCAAAATAAAATGCGCAAATTCTAGACGCCACTAGTTTGATCATGAGCTTTGATTTTACCCAGTCTTGCCAACTTTTCTCCGTGGAGTGCCGTTCCTTGCGTCCCCGACCTCGAACCGCCTAAAAGTTGAGGATGATGTCGCGACCTTATTAATATAAACTAACCTTGCAGAAACATCAGTTTTCATAAGGAGTGTTTAATTTGGCTCGGCCCTACACGTTCAACAGCTATTCTTTCCTGACAGATAAGACTTGGTCCAGAAGTACTTGGTAAAAGTTTTTAAATGCTATACAAAAAAAAATGTTCAGTTTTTGCCTGAACTTTTCTAACAAAAAGAACGGAGGGAATTTTCTTTTTTCTTTATGCAAATGTGTTTACTTTTTGTGTGCTATTTAACATTATTAATTTTGGAATGGACTGCTATATAACATCCTAATTCCTAATAAATATGGCGTTGGATGAGAGTAACACATACAGGCAGGTCCACGCTACTAGAAACATAGACAGGGAACTGATGAATTTACTACTGTCCGCATCGATACTTTGAGCTAATAATATATTTAATTCGAAATTAAATCTTTAAATACATTCCACATTTATCGCATCGTTTTTGCCAGTTTTGTTTACTCTCGCTCAAGTCAGGCGAATGTAAGTCAATTCGCCTAAGTGTTTCCCAAGGAAGATAAACTTTTTAATAAGGCGCTCGATTTTTATATTTGTCCGAAAATATAGGTTATGTTTGTGACGTCACTTTTTTTTATCTTTGGACAATCCACGAAGGCTGAAAGCCTAAATACCAACGTACCATGGATGTCTTAAGCAAGGTAAGAGGAGGTTTGTTAACACGGGACTTAAAAACTTGAAGATTTGGCGGAGAAGGAAAACCTCCGCTGCCAGTAGATTCCACAGTCTAGAAATTCTAGGGATAAAAGAACGAACGAAATAGGAAGTTCGGGGCCTGTCCAATTGAACTGTATAGGGATGCATACGCGCGGCACCACGAGTTTCTCTATTGGGAGCTGCAAGACGAGGGACTATACTGGATAATTCGTCGGAGCAGAAGCCGTAAAAGTATCTATAGAAGAGCGATAGATCTCCCACAACTCGACGATGGGCAAGAGAAGGAAGTCTTTGAGTAAATAAAGGATTATTAATAAGACGAACAGCCCTTCTTTGAATGGCATCAAGAATGCTGAGGGTTGTAGGGGATGCCATTCCCCAGACATGAGAACAATATTCCAGAGAGGGTCGAATTTGGGACACATACAACGTGTATAAATTGGAAGGAGAAAAATACTTTTTGGCTCGGAAAAGAAATCCAAGCTTTTTGAAGCTGCGGTGGCTATAGATACAATGGGTTTATGCCAGTTAAGGTTATTTTCAAATGTGACGCCCACAAGGTTAAATGTGTCCCCGCTCTGAAAAACCTGGCCACTCATAAGCAAAGGATGAGTGTTTGATGATTTTTTTCGCGACAAGGAACATAATTGTGTTTTGGATGCATTAAATTGAACGAGATTTTTGGCGCCCCAATCCAATATCAAATTGAGATCCTGTGAAAGAGATATCTGCATCGCCCTGCGTTTGCTTTCCAAGTCGGGTTGAGAGATTGGTTTGGGAACCTGAAAAGTGGAGTGAAGGGTACTACCGTCAGCATAACTATGAATTGGATTGGTTGTGGAAGAAAGAAGGTCGTTGATGTGAAGAAGAAACAAAGTTGGTGCTAGTACTGAACCCTGTGGCACTCCAGCATTAATTTCGTGGAAGCTTGAAGAATGGCCATCAACAATTACTGATATACGACGATTAGAAAGATAACTGGAGAGCCAAGAGCAGAGTTTAGTTGGAAGACCGTAGGAGGGAAGTTTATTGAGAAGTGAGTTAATGGATTTCTCCATTACTTTACAAAGCATTGAAAGGAGTGAAATGGGTCTATAGTTGGATGGAAGAGATTTAGATCCTTTCTTGGGAATAGGCTGGACACGTGCAGCTCTCCAGCTGTCTGGAAAAATACCCGTGTCATAAGAAATCCGAAAGAGCCTGGTTAAAATAGATGCAAGTTCAGGAACACATTTTTTTAAAACGATTGCTGGTATTCAATCTAGCACAGACGATTTCTTGGTGTTAAGAGAAGAAAGGATACGCTTAATGGGTTTTACCTTAAAAATAATATTGGGCATTTTGTGAGGAACTGGGGGAACAGTTGAAATTGGATGATTGACAGGTGGATGAAGGGTTGAATTGGCAGCAAATTGTTTAGCAAATAGTTCGGCCTTTCCTTTAGATGTAGAAATAATTTCATCTTCCAAAGTAAGTGGTGGAAAAGAACTGGTACAGAAATTTCTACTGATGTTTTTGGCAAAGGACCAGAAGGATTTGCTGCCATTTGAGCAAGAAAGTACTTTTTTTATACGGTTATCAAAGGAGTCTTTGGCTTCTGACTAGGATCCTGTAGAAACTTCTTGTGCATGTGAGCCTGAACTTTTAAAATTCTAGCTTTGTCACATGTTTTAGTGAACCAAGGTTGATGATTAGAGGGTTTGATGGTTTTCTTGGTATGAGGTACATGGGTTTCAACGCCCAATAGAATTGACTCGGTCAGTTGGTTACAGATTTCGGAAGGATCCTGGGAAGAAAAGCAGATAGTGTCCCAAGGGTACGTGGCGAAAAAGTCCCTAAGGCCATTTTGCCATATTATTTTTTTAACTGACAAAATAAACCAATACTTGCAAATCATAAAATAAAATCACTAAAAAAAAATTGTATCTTACCCTTAATAACGATTTAAACGTAAATTCCCTGTAAAAAAATATCCAAAGGTCAGTGATCCCTGTTTACAGGTTTTAAAATTCTCTGTAACTGCAGTACTAATAACTACTCAATTCAACTATAAACAGTAAAAACTAAACATATATAAAAGTCCAATGACTAAAAAGCAAAAATTAACACCAAAACCTCGAAAAAAACCTTCCAGTACGATTGTAAACAAAGAATTACGGGAAAAGATTACGTCACAAAATTTAGCGAACATAGGCTTAAATCAAGATTGTTTGACTAGGTAAGGTTGCCTCGTAAGCCTTGCAACATGGCGGACCATACGTCACATATGTATTTTGCTCATTATTTAATGAAGTTTTTAACAGTGTAGTTTGTGTTTTTGTCAATATTAAAGAAATACTTTTAAATACTGTTAATTCCAGTTGTTACCGTAACTCCTTTATTTCCTATTAATAAATTATTTAACAATGATTATTCTAGCCGATTTTTAAATATTGTATATCGCGCTCTTTCGCCCTCATAGTATTATCCGTCTAGACATCCTTGTTTGCTATGTTGGCGCCAAGGAACCAGCAGTGCGGTACATATGTGACGTAATGAGGCAACCTTACCTAGTCAAACGATCTTGGGCTTAAATGGGATCGATTATTAAAAAGATAATTTTCCTTGAGTGTTTCCTATGTTTCTACTACAGTGGATCCTGTCTGTATATTTTTATTGGTTTTACTTTAAGTTTCAACCAATACTTCACCCTAAACTTATTTATTTTTGTATTTTCAGGCTGACGAGGACCCACCACACGCTTTCTCTCAAGTTTTCGTTCTAAAACCTCTAGGAAATTCATTTTTCGTTCAACACGACATATTCCGATTGGGCATCCACGACTCCGCCTAATTTTTAAATTTTCACTATATAATTTTGCTTAAAAATGTCACACTTAAAGGAAACCAACGTTTTATATACGACTGCATATTTTTTTTACGATAATAAACGATTATGGTGACGATACGACGGAAAATTGTGAAAGTGCGTCATTTTTAAACAGTTTCTCTTTTCAGCTCTTTTTTAATTCATACTTAAGCTAAAACATCATGTTTTGTTATGTCAAAATCACAATTGTTTTTCCATTATATTGCTTTTGTAATGTTTCATGAATTTAAATATTATAACATATTTTCCAAATTCGTGTTTTTGTGTTTTATAATTCCTTTCCTTAGATTTATTTCAGGTCTAAGAATAAAAACTCTTTTATTTTTTTACACTGGCAACAGCGCATTGACAAGAGTACCCGGATCACAAAGTTACGATACGATAGAACTGGCTGTCGTTGTGGTAATTAATTTTTTTATTTTTTTATTTTTGGACAAATCACGAAGGCTAAAAGCCTAAATACTAACGTACCGTGGGTGTCTTAAGCGAGGTAAGAGGGAGTTTGTTGACACGGGACTTAAATACTTGAAGATTTGGGGCGGAAGGAAAGACCTCCACGGGCAGCAGGTTCCACATTCTAGAAACTCCAGGGATAAAAGAACGAACAAAGTGGGGGCCTGTCCAATTGGACTGTATAGGGATGAATACGCGCGGCACCACGAGTTTCTCTGTTGAGAACCGTGAGTGAAGGAACTATACTGGACAATTCCTCACAGCAGAAGCTATGGAAGTACCTATAAAGAGCGATAAATCCTTCACAGCCCGACGATGTGCAAGAGAGGGAAGCCTTTCTGTAAGTGAAGGATCATTAATGAGACGAATAGCTCTTCTTTAAATAGAATCAAGAATGCTTAGGGTTGTGGGTGACGCCATGCCCCAGATATGAGAACAATATTCCAAGGGAGGACGGATTTGGGACACATATAAAGTGTATAAATTAGAAGGGAAAAAATACTTTTTGGTTTTTGAAGCTGTCGTGGCTATTGATACAATGTGTTTATGCCAGTTAAGGTTCAAATGTGACGCCCACAAGATAGAAGGCGTCTTTGTTATGCAAAACTTGGCCGCTCATAAGTAGGGGATGAGTAATTCATGACTCTTTTCGTGAAAAGGAACATGATTGTGTTTTGGATGCATTAAAATGGACGAGATTTTTGGCTCCCCAATCCAATATTAAATTAAGATCCTGTGAAAGAAATATCTGCATTGCTCTGCATTTGTTTTCCATATCAGGTTTAGTGATGGGTTTAAGAACTTGAACACTGGAGTGAAGGGTACTATCGTCGGCGAAACTATGAATGGAATTAGTCGTGGACGAGAGAAGGTCGTTGATGTGAAAAAGAAACAATGTTGGTGCCACAACTGAGCCCTGAGGGACTCCAACATTTACTTGGTGAAAGCTTGAAGAATGGCCGTCCACCATAACTGATATACGTCGATCAAAAGAGCAATAGGGAGCCAAGTACAGAGTTTAGTTGAAAGACCATAGGAGGGAAGTTTATTAAGAAGTGCGGCATGCCAGACCTGGACAAAAGCTTTGGATATATCAAGAGCAACGATCTGGGACTCACCTAGAAACTCAAGAGACTTATTCCAGCAGTGTGATACGAAGGAAAAAGATCTGCTGTAGATCTGTTGTGGCGTAATCCATACTGCCTGTCATGCAAAATTTTGTGTTTTCAAAATACTTAAGAATTTTTATTTATTTATTAATTAATAACACAGGCCCACAAAAAAAAAAGAAGTGGTCAGCACTTTTGACCAGGTCTACATACCTTTATGTATTTTGGCGCAATGAATCCGAATCTTAAGTCAGTTTTGCCCGTGCACCTCCAAATTTTTTAGTAAATTGCAAAAAAAAACAAAAATTGTCAAAATTTTGCAATTTTTTAAGAACAAAATTTGTTAAAAAGAAAAATATAAGGGTAGATTCTGCTATTAAAAATATTTAAAAAGTTCATATAAACATGGATCCGCAAATTTCTTGTTCTCAAGATACAGGGTGTTAAACTTGTAAAAAAATGTTTTTTTTTAATATCCTAAATATTCTTTTTCCATTTTTATTTAAATTTGGCAATGGTATTTATGGCATTAAAGGGGTAGTTTGTCACTAATTTAATTACATTTAATAAGTCCAGTGGCGTCTCGAGCGGCTACTAAAGGAATATTTCTAACATCATAGGCGCAATTTGCTTCGGTTTTTAGGGGGCTGGAGTCAGGTAGTCCCGAAAGGTAGGAGCTTCGAGACTTTGCAAAAAAATTAGGAAAAGATAAAGGTATTTATTTGTCATTACTGCCATAAAAATGACCTACAGTTAGGTAAAAGTGGCACTATTGACATAAAAATCGCTTTTAGGTTTTAGTAACATAAGTTTCGGCTTGGATACTGGGAATTTTGGGAGGGGCTAATTTTGTCTAATTTCCTTTTGGTGGGGCTAAGCCCCCCAAATTGCGCCTATGTCTAACAAAAAACGGTACGCCACTGACTATGTAAAATTTTTGCTTCCTTTAGATAAGCAAATAAAAATACAGTTTAAGTTTAAGAGAACGAAAAATTTGCGGACGCATGTTTATATAAATTTTTTAAAATATTTTGAATATTTTATATTATAGAAACTTCTAGATCTGTACAAGATGGCGACTGCAGATTTTGACGACGTTTCATCTTTGTTAAACCATTATCAATTAAGTGTTAAAAAACTAAAATTAAATCACTTGACACAAGAAAGTAGAAAAAAAACATATTTATACTACTCACTTTATTTAGTTGCAAATGCAAAACATAAACTAAAAAAAAACATCACAAACTTAACAACTTACACGTATATAGAAATATTTACAGTACCTTAAAAATAATTACTGTGGATATTAAGTACTGTTAGATTAAGTACAGCCATTAATTTTGTATGCTACCAAATATACAAGGTGCAATATTTTTAACTGAACATTTTTTTAAATCGGAAACTAAGCACCACTTTTAACAAAATATCTCATTCTTAATAAATTTTGGTGTATAGGTACTAATATAACTAGTGTTTTAAGGTAAAATAAAATATACAGGGTACTCAAAAATTAAATATGATATTTTGAAAAATGTATCTCTAATTTCAAATTAGTTTAATATTAAAGCAAGGTAGATATATGACTTTGCAATCTAATATATTTAAATGTTTGTAGCCAAACAGACACCCTGTATAATTTTACCATTTTATAAAAATATATTTACAAGAAAAATAAGCACATTAGCAGCTGCCTGAAGTCCATTACAATTATGAGAATTTAGTGAAATTTGTGAAAAAAATGATATATTATTGTTTGTTAGTTAGTATGTGTTAACTTTTCTGTACTACATATAAAATAATTTTATTGTTAAACGTGTAAAATAAATAATTATTGTGTAAAACAGCTAAAAAAATACTTTATATTTTAAGTTTATATAAAATTACATAACCCAGTGAATAAGTAGTCTATCTTCGGTAAAACTAACCATTATCTTTAGTCTAAGACCAAAAATTATGGCACATCTTCATAAGTATCTTTGGTTTTGATAACATTAATTTATGCACTTTTAAAAAAATATTTATTTAAACAATGTTTTTTATGGTCAAATTACTTGATACTTGAAAAACATGATAGTTCTCGTTAAAACGCAACTAACAGCACCGTACAAATAACTTCTAGTAAAGTCACTCTGCTATCAGTGTGAACACGCCCGAGGATATCC
Organism: Listronotus bonariensis; assembly: GCA_014170235.1. Taxonomy (NCBI): domain Eukaryota; kingdom Metazoa; phylum Arthropoda; class Insecta; order Coleoptera; family Curculionidae; genus Listronotus; species Listronotus bonariensis. The sequence goes on along the minus strand of JACEGR010000371.1, from coordinate 260,704 downwards.
GATGACGGTTGTCCCTTGCATCTCGTCCCAACTGCAGACTGATGGGATTTATTTATGCGCTGTGTACACGGACGGCGCTTATCGGCGAAAGCTACAGCTTAAAGTGAAGACGTTGTCGGCAGCACTTTGATGTTAACAGTTGCATGTTTTGCAAGTATGAAACTACCATGAGTTATTTGTACGGTGCTAGTCGTTGGTACTACAGTATGTACAACTCATATTTGACATATAATTAGGCATTAAGCTGAATTTATAAATTGACGTGTCCGTTACCGATCGCTGGAAAGTATAAATTGACAAATGAAAAGTTGTTGTGTCATCCCCTAACTGAAAACGTCAAATGGCAAACGGAAACAGAAAAGTCATTCTATAAATACAGCTTTAAACTTAAAAATGTGCAAAATCCTAAACTCTATGGTCTCGAAATTTGCGGCAACTAAGATTTTGGCCATTTTTATCATACAGGGTTTTTTCAGGCGCTGATCACGAATTTGAACTTTTTAGTCGGAAACGTTTCGTTTTTGAGATATACATCATCAAAGTGAATCTTTAGAATTTTATGGAAAAAAAGGAGTAAAATAAATTTAAAAAAACGCGGTTTTAAAAGGTGTAATTCAAATATTAAATGCCAATTTAGCTTTAAATCAAGAATTTTCCGCAAAAGAAAAGCACATACGGGGTGTTGCATCGCCGGGCGGGACATAGGAAATCCCATGTAATGGGGTCAATTATTAGCTCCCCTAATTATTTTAGAGAAAAATTCTATTAAAGTTTATTGAAGGGCATGCAAATCTACGTCCATGGTAAAAACTTTAGATTTTTCGGTTAACCGTTTGCTGGTTAGATGCTAATATATTTTTAAAATTGTTACATTATTATTATCGCCTCATATTTATGACCAACAATAAAAATACCAGTTAGCGTGACATTACGTTGTTATTTTGAAATTTAGTGCTTTATTATTATCAAAAAATCGTACTAACTGGTATTTTTATTATTGTTCATAAATATGTGGCGATAATAATGTAACAATTTTTAAAAATATATTAGCATCTAACTAGCAAATGGGTTAACCGAAAAATCTAAAGTTTTTACCATGGACGTAGATTTGCATGCTCTTCAATAAACTTCAATAGAATTTTTCTCTAAAATAATTAGGGAGCCAATAATTGACCCCATTAAAAATTACATGGGATTTCCTATGTCCCGCCCGGCGATGCAACACCCGGTATAGTGAAAATAATGTAGTTTGAAGTGAGTTTGTTGAGTATCACAAAAACCAAAAGTTTTTGAATAATAAGATTCGAGATCAGCGTCCCAAAAATCCTCATTTATATGTATGTAGCAAAAATGTTAAGATGGAGTTAACGCAACTTTTGACTATTACCCAAATTTAAAAGGATGGATTAAAAAAATAGGTTGCCTATAGATTCGTGAATCGATTTCCGACATTGGCCCACAGACGCTCAGACAAATCATAGCATTGGTTTGGTATAAAGAAACTATAAAGAATTTATTATTATTATAAATTAAAAAAAAATCTCAAATTTTATAGTATAATCTGATTAGCAAATGTTTCTGAAATATAAGTCTATACAAACTGGATTGGCGCGAACCGATCATGAGATCTGTTCTTAAGTCTATGGGGGACCATCAACCGGCAACAAAGGATGATTTCCTGAGGCTCCTTACGTACTATAGTAACCATTCTTCATTTGACGTACAAGATGACAGGAAAAGATAATTCCTAAAAGCTGTAAAAAAAATGTGTAAGAGATTATTCGCAACAGGAAAATGTTAGACGGTAATTTTAAACACAGTATAATACACAACTGTTTTTCTAGCTATAAAATGACATATTATTCTGCTATTCCTATATGTAGAGGAAACCTGCTTGTTTAATGTATTTCTGACTTAATCCTGTTTTCGCCAGAAAGTGACTTACAGGGTGATCATTCTTAATCATAAGTAGAGGATGAGTATTTGATGACTCTTCGCGACAAGGAACATCATTGTGTTTTAGATGCATCAAAATGGATGAGATTTTTGGCGCCCCAATCCAATATTAAATTAAGATCCTGCAAAAGAGATATCTGTATCGCTCTGCGTTTGTTTTCCAAATCAGGTTTACTGATGGGTTTAGGAACCTGAAAACTGGAGTGAAGGGTACTATCGTCGGCGAAACCATGAATGGAATTAGTTGTGGACGAGAGACGGTCGTTGATGTGAAGAAGAAACAATGTTGGTGCCAGAACTGAGCCCTGCGGCACTCCAGCATTTACTTGGTGAAAGCTTGAAGAATGGCCATCCACAATAACTGATATACGTCGATCAGATAGATAACTAGAGAGCCAAGTACAGAGTTTAGTTGAAAGACCATAGGAGGGAAGTTTATTAAGAAGTGCGGCATGCCAAACCTGGTCAAAAGCTTTGGATATATCAAGAGCAACGATCTGGAACTCACCTAGAAACTCAAGAGACCTATTCCAGCAGTGTGATACGACGGAAAGAAGATCTGCTGTAGATCTTTTGTGGCGAAATCCATACTCCAATCATGCAAAATTTTGTGTTTTTCTAAATACTTAAGAATATGTGAATTAATGAATTTTTCCATTACTTTACAAAGAACTGAGAGAATTGAAATTGGTCTATAGTTAGATGGAAGAGATTTAGATCCTTTCTTGGGAATAGGTTGAACACGTGCAGCTTTCCAGTTCTCCGGAAAGATACCTGTGTTGTAAGAAATTCGAAAGAGCCGAGTTAAGATTGGTGCAATTTCTGGAGCACATTTTTTTAAAACAACTGCTGGTATGCCGTCTAGCCCAGACGATTTCTTGGTGTTAAGGGAAGAAAGGATACGCTTAATGTGTTTTACCTTAAAAATAATATCGGGCATTTTATGAGGAACTGGGGTAACCGCTGGGATTGGATGATTTACGGGAGGGTCATGGGTTGAATTGGCATGGAAATTCCCGAGGATGACCATATTTCCGAAACTATTAAAAATTGGATATATCACATGTGGACTTCTTTAAAGCTCTTTAAAAGATTTTTGGTATGGTGGCTTAGTATACAGGGTATTCCATTTTAATAGTACATTTTTTGTAATAAATCGAAAACTCGATGTTTTTTTGTTGGCAGCACGTTAATCAGCGGCAAAAGTACTACAAGTTTACTAATTTAACCGACTTTGTATCTCCAATAATAAGGAAGTTAGAGTCAAATTTTCTTGCTTAACGCATTCGTCAGAGTGGTTCAAACCGTATTCGAAAATGACAATATAAATATTAGAATCAAGAAAACGTAGTTTTTCAAACCGTTGCGACACAGGCCAATAAGCTTTAAGGTTATGATTATGATTTTTATTTTTTAGGGTAATATGTACCTTATTTTACACCGAATATAAAATTTTTTCACTTGCCATTTACACTCATGTTAAAAGTTTACAAAAAATTACCGAAAAAAGTTTTTAATGAGTTCAATGCATATGCCTGCCCCACAAGGATAACTATATTGTTTTTAAACCATTGTCCGAGATGTACTCAAACACGGTTAAATACGTGACGTATATGACGTCACTGTTTAATAAGAAAATGTAATGTTTTAAAATGTTTTGAACCGTATAAACAACAAAAAATGGCTTAGCAATAGTGCCGACTTTAAAGCTAGTTCATACAGACGCGAAAAGCGAATTGCGAAACGCGAATTTCATTCTCATTGGTCAATTTCACATAAAATTAAAGGCGGGTAATTCAAAACAAAGATAGTTTAAAGATGTTGCGAATTCGCAAAATTTAAAATCTAGTGGGCGGGAAACTTGAGATCATTTTAATTTCTGGCGAATATTTGCGTGTGCACATGCGTAGAAACAAGAGGTTATTTGTCATATGTCATTTCAAAAACAATTTTGTTATTTTAATTTTTATGTTTTACCCATCTATTATTGATCTGAAATACCTTAGAAACGGAATTTGTTATGATAGCAATAATACCTGCTATCACACCTAGGGCATTATAAGCGGGCATTATGATAATGCCCGCTTATAATGCCCTAATGCGCTAATATGGAAATTTTATTGCTTATCCAATTTTATTTCTCTCACAATAAAGATCAAGTTTATACAAACATATGTATTAAAATAAAATCAATAACTTACCAGTTCCTGAAAATATGCCATTAAAACGGTTTCGGTTATTTGAAGAATTGCGTTCGCATCTTTCAAAATACCAAATATGCCATACTACCGATCAAACTGTTGCCTTGATTTAACTGGCAAAAGATTTTCGGTCGCTTTTATGGCCTTTTCTCTTATATTTTGTGGAATTTCTTCCATTTTGAGCAAATTGTTAAAAAAAAATGCCAACTGACTAACTGATAGAATCATCAAAGTCAAACTTAACACCAGTCATTATCTACTTACATATACAGGTACAGGTGCAACTTATTTTTTATATTGCGAATAAATAATGTAATTAGTCATTGAAAAACTCTTTTTGGGTAAAACATAAAGCATTGTATGCACCACGGGCTTTACTGGACTATAATGCCCATCAGGTCGAAATCTATTTCGACTTTCAGGCCATTATAGTCCTAGTAACGCCCTTGATACATAAATAGCTATTATGTCATTCTCTTAGCTGTTTGGAACGTTATTTTTGTGTTAATTTTCTGAAGTATTTTGTGTTTTTTGATTTAAATTTTAAATTTATATTAACTTTTCATTTATAATCAATTTGCAGCGTTTCTACGTCTTAGTTGCCAAATAAATGTGCTATTTTCTTTATTCATTACACCAGATAAATGTTATATTATTAAAAGGGAAAACAAAGAAAATCTCAAAAGAACCCAAGCGTAGCTTCACCACTGAAATAAAAACAATATAGAAATTTGTAGGTTATGTTGTTGTCTAGAATTTCGGCGAATTTCGCAGCTGTATGAACATGACAAAATAATTAATAGTTTAAAAAACTAAAAAACACGCTTTTATATGCAACCGAACTAAAAATTAGAAAATAATTTTTCATTAAAAAAAATATTGTCATTTCATAGTAAAAAGCGTGGGGTGCATTTTACTATTTTTTCATAACTTTTCCATCATAGATATTTGCAAATATAATAATTATAACATTTAATATATTTATCACCCCACGCTTTTACTATGAAATGACAATATTTTTTTTAATGAAAAATTATTTTCTAATTTTTAGTTCGGTTGCATATAAAAGCGTGTTTTTTAGTTTTTTAAACTATTAATTATTTTTCATTTTTTAGTTTCTGCTACTCTTGACAAAATGGCGAAAAATTTTTTAATGAACAAGAGTGGCAAATTTTAAAATTTTTCCAACAGATTGCAACTCACTAAAAAATTTCTTCTTCATTAAGTAGCAAAGTTTGAAATTTTGCCAACAGATGGCAATCCAGGCAATGTTTGGACCGTTGCCAATATATTGCAACCCACTAAAAATTTCTTCTTCATTTAATAGCAAAGTTTGAAATGTTGCCAACAGATGGCAACCTAGGTGTTGTTTTTATAATATAATGGAATTTTTTTTCCTGGCGATCCAAAAAAGATAACGGGATACTGTTTGCAGATTATTGCATTGTCATGTTTCCTTAATACGTGTGCAAAGTTTCAAAGAAATCGAATAGCTGGAAGTTGGTTAAAATTAGGCTCAAAGATTCCGTTACATAGCCAGATAGTTACAACCCAAGTTAATAAAAGCGTGTTAAAAAAGGCTTTTCAACCTTCCAACTACGAACAAAAACACTCTTGTAGCACTCTTAGATGTCATGAATTCCCCTGTGGTCTTTGGAGGTGTTTATCTGCGCCTTCAGCAATCGATTCCCGAAAAAGGTTTTAAAACACGAGGTACACCACAGCCTTCTTAAATTCTAAGCCGTGAAGGAGAAATCTGGCAACACAGTAGGAATGTCAAGTAATGTTTAGAAGTAAACAGAAACAAGTTCAAACGATTGCCTAAAAGGTTTTTTCTGTTTTTAAAGATAAATCGTAGCGTGTATTTATTATATAAAGAAAAAATAAGTAATTAATTGTTATATTTAAAAAATAGGACCAGTGGCAATATGTCAATCGTTGTTTCCACGTTTAAATGTGCGCGTATAGTTGGTGCGTACGGCATACATTATGGCACGAACGTGTTGCGTTTCGGACTGCAAAACGAATTACCCAAGTTATATTAAAACAGAGGGTTATTAAACAACATTTTATTTCCCCATAAACGATGAAATTAGGAAAGCCCGGTTGTGCGCTATTGACCGGATAAGTGTTTTTTAATTAAAAGTAAAAGTAGTACCTATACGGTAAATGGACAAATATATTTTACGGGCTTAATTAACTTAACTTAACTTAACTTAACTTAACAAACTTAATTAACTAAGTGTGTTTTTAAAAAATTGGTTTTATTTTATATCAATAGTGTGTATAGTTCACCAAAAACAATTATTTACACCAAGGACTATCCTAAGAACTATATCAACTAATGCGCTTAACACGTTCGCTACCGAGGGTCATTTTGTGTTTCGACCCCATTAACCACTTTATTATTTTTTGTAAAATTACTTTATTTTGATGTTTATTGAAGTGCTAATTAGTTGTAGTGTTGGAATTCAACATATTTGAGTGTTTATTTAACCCGACTCATATATGAGTCGGTGGTCCATTTTATTACATTTTTTTTAAATAGACCTGGTTCACATGCGAGTCGTAAATAAAAGTTACTTTCACTAGATATAGGTATTTACTAACAGTATATAGGTACATTTTTGATATCAAAAATCGTTAATAAAAAGAAAATAATTTTAAGAATCTAAAAACTAAACTAAAATCTAAAAAAAAATATATTTCTTGTACAAAATTTTTGGCAAAAGACTACATAATTTTTTTTCTAAATAGCTAAAAAAATAACTAAAAAAAAATTGCTTTTATGATATCTTTGACATAAAAAACTAAACAAAAATATATTCTAAATATCCAAAAATGAACTAAAATAAATACTATACTTATACTAAATGCTACACCCAGACCACCTGACACACATACGAGCCGAAGCATTACACAGACCGTGTTTTAAAACAAAACCTCTACAGAAAACCCCGAATTTTTAAACTCGCATATAGTATTATAATGTAGCCGGCTCACATTTGAGCCGGCGGTCTATTTTAAAAATACTGGCTCATATATGAGCCGCTTGGTAGCGAACGTGTTAAATATCCTGGTAAGTTCACCAAAAAATATTATTTATATAGATATTCTGAAAGTTATTTACCTAAGGCGGTTTTAGGGTAAATATAGTGGAAAACCTAATTTAAAGCGCATCTTATGTAATACGCTATATTATTAAGCTTTTATATTTATAACTAAACACACATGCTTTTAATTCATTTTAAAAAAAGCTACATAGGTCTGTTCGCAAAAAATGCATAAAGCGGGGTAGAAAACATCATAACAATTTGAAATTTTTAAATCCTTACCAACAAATTTGTATAAGGCAGAAAAGTTCCTGATAAGTTTTGCACACACATTATTGCTTTTTAGGGCAACTATAGTATTTGAAATTATACCTATATGTTGTCTAAAATATCAAAAAAAAATTAATACCTATATTTTGTTTAAAACACTTAAAAAATTAATTATATTTAGCATGTAATCTATTAGGAACTAATTTCAATATTCCTACAGTGTTGTTTGCAACGTTGCCTTTCTTACTTCACGGCTCAGAGTTTAACAAAGCTGTGGGTACACCTAACGAAGGCCAACAAGGAAGTCCATGTCACCTTTGATTGCCTTAGTTTACTGTTATGCAAGAAAAATGTAGATGGGGTTGTTACCTGAATAACAGCGAGTCCTATTGCCCAGCCACCGATTTGGACAGCATGCTTTTTTATGTAGTTTCCAAAAGCCGTTTTGCATCCAGTCTCATAGGGACGCACGGTGGATGGATTTGGTGTTGGAGTGGTAGTGTTATTATTGGTATCCTCGTTTAGTGCTTCTTGGCCACTTACATCACGTCTTCTCCTTCTGAGGGATAATGGCATATTTACTCGGTTGGTTTCATTGGCAGGTGGTGTAATTTCAGTCGCATTAGTAGCAGCGGTTTCTAAAGGTAAATAAAAGAATTAGAAATACAGTGTGGTTCATTAAATATGCAACAAATGGAAAACTTTTTATTTGCAATTTGTCAGAAAATTTTATTCTTCATAAAAGTTGGTGCATGGTTCGAAACTGTTTTAACAGTAGTTAGTTTTATTAAAAGTTAAATTATGTACAGAGTAGGTTAAAAAAGCAAAAACCGCTTTAGAGTAAAGTACCCTTATTTTTAAAAATACAACAAAATGTTAAATAAAAAGTTATTTAGAATGAAAAGTTATGCCCAAACACCAAGTCATGGCTTCCTATTTAACTTTTAAAGATTTTTCGGAAAATTTTGAATTAACCCTGTATGATACAGATTTTTATTATTCTGATTTAATATTTCTTTAAAGTAGTTCCAACCAACTGACTTTTAAACAAATTTAATCAAATCAAAGCGAATTTGTAAAATTGAACTGCATTTATATATTTTTTGGCTAATCGCTAACTTCAAGTTTGTTGCAAGGATATTTATTAGGGTCCTAAAATTATACAAATATGCTTTTATTAGGGCAAATATACTATAAATAATAAAATGCGTATAAAAATTCCCTATTTACCTTATAAAATTTTTGTTTCAAATTTTTATGAAAGTGTAAAACAGATAAAATAAAATTAAAAAATAAATAAATAAAATATTAAATAGGAGGCCATGATTTGGTGTGTATTTTTAGAAATAAGGGTACTTTACTCTTAAACAGTTTTTAATTTTTTTACCTACCCTCTATACCATAAAACTTTTAATAAAACTAACTACTGCTAATTCAGTTTCGAACCATGCACCAACTTTTATGAAGAATAAAATTTTCTGACAAATTGCGAATAAAAAGTTTTCCATTTGTTGCATACTTGATGGACCACACTGTATATGACTATTTTAAAATACTATTAAAATTAAATTGTTAATTTCAAAATTATGTTTCCTATCATTTCCTGTGTTCTTCCCAATTTTTTATCTTGTTAGAGTTTCGCCAAAAACTCTTGTAGATATAAACTGTAAAGATATCAATAATAAAAAAATAATAATAATTCATCTATGAAAATGAGAGGTCGCTTACGCTCCGGATACACTAGAATGACACTAAAAAAGATCTATTTCTAATATGTATATTTTTTAGAAGTTAAATTTATACGTAGATTTAAGGGCAAGGGCGCTACAACGACAAATACAATAAAAATATATGTATAACTAGGTTGGCTTGTTGGTAAATCCTAAAAGAACATTTGATTCCAAACAATTTAGGATTACATTACCAATTGGAGTAAAATGTTTTTATCTGTTTTGGACCATGCGACCAGTTTTCCCAAAATGACGTTTAAAAATTTCAAAATTTTTGCCCTCTGATAACATCTATTCTGGGACACACTGTATATAAAATTGACCGAACCACAACAGTATTTTCAGGATACCTGTTGAATTAACAGTTGACAGTGTTGTTTCTACTGTAGTACTTGATGGAGGAGGAGTAGGAGGAGTAGTAGTAGTGGTAGTGGTAGTAGTAGTAGTAGTAGTAGTAGTAGTAGTAGTAGTACCATCACTTGCTGCAGTTAGGCTGTTACAGTATTGGTAACCAATTTGTCCGCCAGCCTTAGGACAACATGACATTGGAAGGTCATAGTAGTTTTTATTCGTGAAGGTATCATTCCAATCAAGATAACTATTCACACCGCAGCACTCAAACTAAAAAAAAAAAGGATAGTTATATACCCACTGGCTTAGCTGCGATTTTCATTATTTTTTATGTAAAAAGTCAGACTTGGAACCTATAAAAACACATAAACTTTGTTTCTTAGGGGTACACTTTATACAGATTGTTAGGAACTATTGTTCGTAACAATCTGTGAGGTGATGTTGGCATTAATCTAAGCAAAAAGTTCCTTATAACATATGTCCAAAAATCAGTTGTTTCGGAGAAAAAATACTGAACTTATTTCTTTTTAGTCATAAAATCAATTAACTTTGCACCTTAATTCTTTAAAATTATATGCCTAGTAGCGTAAAATGAATTATTACATCATGTTTATTAACTGTTAACTAAAATATTTTTCTTGCTTATTAAATACAATTTTCCGAAGAAAAACAGACAAACAAAATTCCTCACACAATTGGCAACGTCATATGCGACATGGTGTTGCTGGGCAAAAAAACCTAAGGGATATTTTTCTAATTCTTCTGTCTTACAGCTGCTTACAGCAGCTGTAAGCACTTTCATTTTTTTTGACAAATCAATGACGTCAGTCTTACAGCAGCTCACAGCGGTTGTTAGCGGCGCGGCGTCGGGAGATGTCTAACCATTGTCTTACAGGATGAAAAAACAAGGAGGGGGAAATATAGCCAAATTTGAGGTTAAAAGTCAAACAAACTGACTAAATGTATATTATAACAATAACAACAGTATTGCGCACTTGTCCCTGTCCCCTGTCTAGTTGGTGTGGGTCCCGTATGTCTCAGTTTTTAGATAAAATAATTTGAAAATCCCCGCTACACCAATAGTTACAGCTGGTAGAATTTGTTATACAGGGTGTGAAGGCAAAATGATTGTTAACGTATACTTACATTCTCTTGTATTAAATCCCATAAAGGATATGTAGAAGATTCATAGCTTTTCAAATTCGCCCTTAAGGTTTCATCCAGATACTTGGAAGTCCTGTCTCTTAAGACATAACCGGCAATTCCAGAGGAAATTTCAAAAATAAAGATTATTCCCAGAAAAATAGAGAACTAAAAGAGAAAAAAATAGAGATTATACCATTTCATCTCCTACAATAAAATCCATCTGGAAATATCCACATCAGTAAACTCAAAAAAGCCATTTTTTTGCTTTTTCAAAATCCGAAAGTTTCATATTTACAGTTATATTCATAAAAAAAACGGTAATTATTTATAAACCGGACGCATCGCCGACTTTAATGAAATTTGATATAAGGGGTTTTTGGGGCGCTGATTAAGAATCTGAAAGAATTTTTACTCGGACTCGTTTTGTTCTCGAGATATTCATCATCAGACTTGATAACCAAAACTAACCTGAATTCACCATTTCCCCCCTTCTTTTTACACTCAATTCTTGAGTGAGTTTTCTGCTAAATTGGTACTTAATATTTGATTTCTACCTCTAAAAACCCCATTTTTCTATTTATTTTACCCATTTTTCCATAAAATTGTAAAGCTTCACTGTCAATAGCAGGTAGCCTCGGCGGCGCCAAGGATACTGCGATCGAAATGATTGAAAATGAAACTTTGCAATTTTATGAAAAAAAAACAGGTAAAATAAATAGATAAATAGGGGTTTTTAAGGTGGAAAGCAAATATTGAGTTCCAATTTAGCTTTCAATCCAGAACTGAGTGCAAAAAGAAGGGGAAAATAGTGAATTCAGGCTAGTTTTGGTTATCAAGTCTGATGATAATATCTCGAGAACGAAGCGAGTTCGACTAAAACTTTTTTCAAAATAGTAAACAGCGCCCCAAAAACCCCTATACCAAATTTCAAGAAAATCGGCGATGCGTCCGATTTATAATAGTACCAAAAGCGTACAAAGATAAAAGAGAGGTATCCTACCTTATTTTTATGAAAAACCGGCTACTAAGGTCTCGGGCACAATAACCAGCGTAAGCGTCGAGGGGCTAATTTAAAAAAAAAATAAGTTCTTTTGGTAATTTTCTGGAAACCTGCGGCAACCTCGATTTTGACGAAATTTGGTATACGGGGGTTTTTGGGGCGCTGATCGCGAATCTGAAAGATTTTTTGGCGGAAACGTTTCGTTCCCGAGATATTCATCATCAGACTTGAAATTTAGACTGATCCTATTTTTACAATATTCCCCCTTCTTTTTGCACGCAATTCTTGATTTAAAGCTAAAGTGGCACACAATATTTGATTTTCACCTTCTAAAACCCCGTTTTTTTTACGTATTTTACATTATTGTTGCATTAAATTGCATAGCTATACTTTGAATCATTTTAATCCCAGTGTGCCATGAAGCCCTATGTGTATGTATCAATGACCTTTTATCCTTTGTATGTATGGTTGTCGCATTATCAAAGAAAAGCCCCGCAATTTAATGCAAAAATAATGTAAAAAACGTAGAAAAACGGGGTTTTAAAAGGCGAACATCAAATATTGTGTGACACATTAGCTTTAAATCAAGAATTCTGTGCAAAAGAAGGGGAATATAGGGAAAATAGGCTTAGTTCAAATTTAAACTTTGATGATGAATATCTCGAGAACGAAACGTTTCCGCCAAGCTTTCATATTCGTGATCAGCGCCCCAAAAGCCAAATTTCGTTAAAATCGGGTTGCCGCGGGTTTCTAGAAAATTACCGTTCTTTTATTCTCGCATAAAAGAGCAAAACCAAGCGCTATCACATTTTCCGCTCTACATTGGCCGCTTACGCTTACGCATAGTATCGTGTCTGAGGCCTAAAACGGACTGTTTGAAGAAGGTTAACATAAAAAGCTTTAGCGTCGATCGCGAACATGTAAATAAATCAAATTAAAATAGATCAAAAACTCTAAGTAAATATTTATCCTTCTTCTATCTGCAGACTACTTGACCCTTTTTAATTTTAGATAACCGACGCCGAAGTGGCATTTTTACTGATAAAGTCAAAATTTATCGAACAAGGCCACCCAGGTATTTTAAAAAATTTCTTTTATTGAAAACCTAGGACATTTAATAACCTGCAAGAAAAATTTGTAAAAAAAGTGAGTTTCACGCAAAAATGTAGGTTACTTCTATTTTTAACACTTGTACAACTTTTTATGAATATAACTGTACCCATAGTGTGTGTCCCTAATATTTATTATATTATGTGATAAAAAATACTATCTAAAAAAGCCTTTAATCCCTTTTCACACCACAGTAATTGCCTTTAATAATACCACAGCCTTCTTAAATTCTAAGCCGGGAAGGAGAAATCTGGCAACACAGCACAGTAGGAATGTCAAGTAATGTTTAGAAGTAAACTGAAACAAGTTTAAACGATTGCTTAAAAGGTTTTTCTGTTTTTAAAAGTTAAATCGTAGCGTGTATTTATTATATAAAGAAAAAATAAGTAATTAATTGTTATATTTAAAAAATAGGACCAGTGGCAATATGTCAATCGTTGTTTTTATGTTTAAATGTGCGCGTATAGTTGGTGCGTACGGCATACATTATGGCACGAATGGCGTTTCGGGCTGCAAAACGAATTACCCAAGTTATATTAAAACAGAGGGTTATCAAACAACATTTTATTTCCCCATAAACGATGAAATTAGGAAAGCCCGGTTGTGCGCTATTGACCGGATAAGTGTTTTTATTAAAAGTAGTACCTATACGGTAAATGGACAAATATATTTTACTGGCTACTAATTAACTAAGTGTGTTTTTAAAAAATTGGTTTTATTTGATATCAATAGTGGGTATAGTGCACCAAAAACAATTATTTACCCCAAGCAATATCCTAAGGACTATATCTACTAATGCGCATAAATATCCTGGCAAGTTCACCAAAAAATATTATTTATATAGATATTCTGAAAGTTATTTACCCAAGGCGGTTTTAGGGTAAATATAGTGGAAAACCTAATTTAAAGCGTTTGTTATTTTAAAGCGCATCTTATGTAATACGCTATATTATTAAGCTTTTATATTTATAACTAAACACACATGCTTTCAATTCATTTTAAGTATTGCAAGTATTTCTAAATAATAAATGTTTAGTTAACTTTAAAAAGCTACATTGGTCTGTTCACAAAAAAATGCATAAAGCGGGGTAGAAAACATCCTAACAAGTTGAAATTTTTAAATCCTTACCAACAAATTTGTATAAGGCAGAAAAGTTCCTGATAAGTTTTGCAGACACATTATTGCTTTTAGGGCAACTATAGTATTTAACATTATACCTATATGTTGTCTAAAATATCAAAAAAAAAAAATACTTATATTTTGTTTAAAACACTTAAAAAATTAATTATATTTAGCATATAATCTATTAGGAACTCATTTCAATATTCCTACTGTACAGTGTTGTTTGCAACGTTGCCTTTCTTACTTCACGGCTCAGAGTTTAAGAAGGCTGTGATAATACTAATAATAAAATTAAAAGCCTAGTTCGTTAACCATCTATTTTTCAGGTTTAAAGTAAAAATATTAAAAATCAATAAAGTATATAAATATTGATGGACAATAATAGAACTTTTATCACAGACGTACTTATAGTTAATCATTTTATCTTTTATCAATAATAAACAATTAAAACAATCAGAACCTAAATAAATTTCCGTTATGTTAGTCATTTTCTCCAGCATTTGAATATCAAAAAATTACCTTTTACAGGGTGTTTATAATAACTAAAACAGTAGCGGCGCTAAACGAAATGTAGACATCCAGCTTACCGCCGTCACTGGTTTTAATATTTTACAGTGTATTTCTATATGATTCTATTCTATTTCTATTTTTTTCTTGGTTTTGGTCCCTTCGGGTCCAATCCACCACTCTCCCCCTTCCGGTCTATGCTATCCAGGGCTTCGTCGGCGTAAAATCTGGATAATCGAACTCGTAGCTCCCAGAAATTCCAAAAGAAAACAAATAATTCCACAATCGATGCAATGCATAAATTGCCGACTGTCAAACCAAGATCTGCTACTGGTGTTACGTATAACCTTCACTTTCACTACTGACAGTTCCCATGTCACGCCCATCTATTTCCCGCCATTTGAGAAATACCTCGTGTTCACCAAAGGACAATCTTTCCTTGATCCCCGAAGGTAAAAAACGTTCGTACGACACCTCTAGCCACCACTCCGGGAAGAACTTTGTAGTCCTCTACGCACGTCCGCACTGTTCGGAGGTCAAACAAAAAGCTATTTCTATATGATATAAAAAAGTTTGTTAATATACAAAGAGGGTTTACATACAGGGTGTCTGCTGCGATCGATTTCTTGAAAAGTAGGCTTTGGAAAATTTTGAAAATTTGTTTGCATTATAAAGTCAGTGGGGGACATACAACTAAAACATTTTGACAGCTCTACCACTTCCTGTTATACCGGAAGTTAATGTCAACTTCCTTATTTTATATGGAACACCCTATATATTATTAATTTTTAAAAATTCTGCGTAAAATTCTAAATATAAATTATGTATAATATTCTATACCTAAGTCCAACCGTTTTTGACTTATTTTAAATGTTATGTCAAAATGACGTTTCAAGCCCTTACATACTCATCAATTTCTTCTAAACAAAATCCCTTTTTTAAATAAATAATATATAGGGTATTCCATTTTGAATAAGTTGACATTAACATCCTGTATAACCAGAAGTGGTAGAGCTGTCAAAATATTTTAGTTAATGTCCCCCACTGATTTTATAATGTTACCAAACTTTCAAAATTTTCCAAAGCGTACTTTTCGTGAAATCGATCACAGCAATTTGCCGGTAGTTTCAAGGAAGGTTTCATCTTTTAGACACACCCCAACGCGGTGTTGTCAGATTGTACACATTTTCCCTTATTAAAGGAAAACGTACACTTGGCAACGTCGCTTGCCAGTTACTTATTAATTTTTAATATTTAATGTAGTTTGGAGTTCTCCAATATATAATAATATGTTTTAGTGTAGCTTACTATTCCAAGCATGACCCAGCTTTCCTTGATAGCTCCGCAGCATCCGAAAAAAGGAAATGACGAAAATCAACGATCCAGTTGCTATCAACATATTTGGCAAAGTAAAGTATTTGGAGTCTAAGAAGTCAGAATAGTCCGAGTACACAGTCTTTACTGTCGCTCCCACTGCAATAACAATGATGCCGGATATCTGAAAAATAAATAAAAATATTAATCCATAATATACAGGGTACACACTAAAACCACGGAATACTTATGCTATCATACTAAGATTTAATCAAATATACATCTGTTAAAAAGTTAATTATAATGAAGATATAGGGTGGTAAAGGAAAAATAAAATTTTTCTAATTTATTTCGATAATTATTAAGACGTTTCGAATATTGGCAAACTAGGTATCTACAAGGTTAGTTTATATTTATAAGGTTGCGACACATCCTCAACTTTTAGGCGGTTCGAGGTCGGGGACGCAAGGAAGAGCACTCCACGAAGAAAAGTTGGCAAGACTAGGTTAAATCAAAGCTGATGATCAATCCAGTGGCGTATAGAATTTACGCATTTCATTTGCATTGTTTTGGAAGTAATATTTGTTGAGAGATGTAATTCCAAATGCTTTTTATTTAAAGTAAAAGAATTTACAACTTAATATTAATTAAAAACTGTTGTGTAAACGGTTGTTCTACTAATACAATAAACTGTATATCTCCGGCACTGAACAACATGGCCGAAAAATAGGAGATGTGACGTCATAAACACGTCAAAGCAATATGGCCGAATGTCGTGACCCTACATAGACCGACTTTGGGTATCTAGGGGTATTTTGACACAAAAATTCATATCCTAAGCAAGGTTAGTTTATATTTATAAGGTTGTGACATATCCTCAACTTTTAGGTGGTTCGAGGTCGGGGACGCAAGGAAGGGCACTCCACGGAGAAAAGTTGGCAAGACTAGGTAAAATCAAAGCTGATGATCAATCCAGTGGCGTATAGAATTTACGCATTTCATTTTGCATTGTTTTGGAAGTAATATTTGTTGAGAGATGTATTTCCAAATGCTTTTTATTTAAAGTAAAAGAATTTACAACTTATTAATAATTAAAAACTGTTGTGTAAACGGTTGTTCTAATAATACAATAAACTGTATATCTCCGGCACTGAACAACATGGCCGAAAAATGGGAGATGTGACGTCATAACACGTCAAAGCAATATGGCCGAATGTCGCGAACTTATATAGACGACTTTGATCAAGGAGGTGTTATTGCTTTGATCCTAAGTTAATTTTTGTGCGTTAACTAGAGGACGTCACCCACACTTACAAAAGCGACTGAAATTTGTTTGTTCGCTGTAATTTAAATGCACACCACTAGGGTATCTGCGAACTCGAACGAAAACGTTCGGTTTGCCGTTTAAACACAATAATTTTAACGAATGAATTCGTTCGTTGGCTTGTACGCTTACTCTAACTTAAATGCACCACCTAAAATACGCAACTTTTATGCTTTCTTGTATGTAGCATCCTGTGTAGCATCTGTTATGTTTTCTACACAAAACAGGTATACTTTTGTAGAGTCGCTTCGAGTAACCGTTTTTTAATTAAGGTCCAGGCCACACATAACAGCATCAGTGGCGGCTATTCAGGTGTAGTAAATTGAGGTGCTTACTTCGCCAAAAATAACCATTTATGAGAGATATAGTTGAAGAAATTTGGCTGCATTAAAAGATAGAAGAGTTGATTTGGTGTATAAAATTTAGGTAAGTTTAGATATTAAGACTTTTACTTAGACTTTTGATGGTTGAGTATTTTCAATTTTAGCTAAAATGGTGAATGCGCTTATTTCCCTTCCTGCACTACACCTGTTTTTAGACCCGCCAGCCGCCACTGAACAGCATTAAGGCCGCACCGAGCCCAGTTATAATATTAAATGAAAGTGGGGTATATTAATTTGAAACATTTAAAAGCACTTTTTATGCCCTTAAAAATATTAAAAGCATTTTTACATCGAATTGAGATCATGTATGTATATCTCCTTGATTAAATAAACAGATTTTCCTACTTTTAACTTTTTCATTTTATCTAAGCTTGAGTGTAGTATATAGGTGTGAAACCAACTGGTCGACAGGAATTAAAAGCATAGTGGGGCCATTTGTTGGTGGGATGCGTGTTACTCGCATCGTCGTCCAACAAAAGGCGGAAGCGGTGGGCCGGAGGAAAGCCCCTAACTGAAACAGCGCGTTCGTTGCAGCGGTAAATATTAGGGGAGTACATAGCAAAGTCGGTGAAAGGGGATTCAGTGCATGATTTGTGTATGGTCGACGCTTTAGTTTCCGGATCGGTAGGAAAAAAGACTTAAATTACTTCAACTTTAGTAAATATGAAACTTTTTTCACCGCATCCCCTATATTTCAATAGCGAGACGCTTAAAAAATAGGGTATTTTATTTACACAAACATGTTTGCCAAAAAAAATCCCATTTTTTATGTTGGGATTATTATCAATAAAATGCACATAATTCGCGAAAACTATGCACTATTTATTTTGGTAGAGGAAAGTGACCAAATATGGAATATATAGGGTCCCTAATATGGAATACCGGCATTTCTCTAAAAATGAAAACTCACACACGCAATTAAAGGGGTTTGTCACATTTTTTTTAATGCTCATTTGCAAGTAGAAGTTATAACATGCTAGTAAGAGCAAGCCCTTTCGTCGCTGTTGTAACGTTTTTGTTTTATGGCTTTCTCATAACTTTTTAAGGTATTTTAAAAATACGTATTTTTTGTACAAAAACTGCATGAAATACTGTTTTTATAACTTTTAGAGATAGTTCAGATATTCTATTGTAGGTTTTAACGGTATTTAATTTTATTTCTTTCTTAAATAAAAAAATATAATAAATAATAGTTTAAAAAACTAAAAAACACGCTTTTATATGCAACCGAACTAAAAATTAGAAAATAATTTTTTCATTACAAAGAGTTTGTATTACAGTAATAAAAGGTCAAACAATGAATCATAATTATATACCTCAAAATAGAATTATAATAAAATTTAAGATAATACAGAATAATTCACTTCAGAATAAAAACGTGGGGTGCTTAATATATTAAATGTTATAATTATTTCATTTGTAAATATCTATGAGGGAAAAGTTATGAAAAAGTAGTAAAATGCACCCCACGCTTTTTACTCTGAAGTGAATTATTCTGTTATTTTCTTAAATTTTATTATAATTCTATTTTGAGGTATATAATTATGATTCATTGTTTGACCTTTTATTACTGTAATACAAACTCTTTGTAATGAAAAATTATTTTCTAATTTTTAGTTCGGTTGCATATAAAGCGTGTTTTTTTAGTTTTTAAATTGTTATTTATTTTTCATTTTTTAGTTCCATATATCAATTAATTTTCTGCGGACATGTGATATTGAAATGTTTCACGAACTATTTCGTAATCTAATCATTTCATTTAAAGCTTCACTGTTGCATGCGGTTTCAGAACGCAACTACTCCGAACAAGTTTCTGTCAGCCTTATGCTGAGAGTACGTCCGAAACTGCACGCATGCGCAAATCACGCACTAGCTCTTCTCTGTTACTCTCCTACAGAAAATCTATAAAGGAATTTATTTATCCTGGCGATCCTAATCAGGATAACGGGATACTGTTTGCAGATTATTGCATTGTCATCGGTCCTTGATACGTGTGCAAAGTTTCAAAGAAATCGAATCGCTGGAAGTTGGTGAAAATTAAGCTAAAGATTCCGTTACATACATACATACAAACCAAAGCTAATAAAAACGTGTTAAATAATTAATAGTTTATAAAAACTAAAAAACACGCTTTTATATGCAACCGAACTAAAAATTAAAAAATAATTTTTCATTAAAAAAATATTTTCACTTCATAGTAAAAAGCGTGGGGTGCTTAATATATTAAATGTTATAATTATTATATTTGCCAATATCTATGATGGAAAAGTTATGAAAAAATAGTAAAATGCACCCCACGCTTTTACTATGAAGTGAAAATATTTTTTTAATGAAAAATTATTTTTAATTTTTAGTTCGGTTGCATATAAAAGCGTGTTTTTTAGTTTTTAAACTATTAATTATTTTTCATTTTTAGTTCGTTATATTGCACAAAATTCTTAATATAACAGTAAATTAGAACATACTATTTAATTAAGCAGCAAAAAGAAAATAACCAGCCCCTATGAAATGACAATGGTAGCAAATTTTAAAATTTGCAAAAGATTGCAACTCACTAAAAATTTCTTCTTCATTAAGTAGCAAAGTTTCAAATTTTGCCAACAGATGGCAATCCAGGCAATGTTTGGACCGTTGCCAACATTTTGCAATCCACTAAAAAATTTCTTCTTCATTTAATAGCAAAGTTTGAAATTTTTCCAACAGATGGCATCCTAGGTGTTGTTTTTATAATATAATGGAATTTTTTTCCTGGCGATTAAAAAAAAAAGATAAAGGGATACTGTTTGCAGATTATTGCATTGTCATGGGTCCTTAATACGTGTGCAAAGTTTCAAAGAAATCGAATAGCTGGAAGTTGGTTAAAATTAGGCTCAAAGATTCCGTTACATAGGCAGCCAGATAGATAGTTACAACCCAAGTTAATAAAAGCGTGTTAAAAATCAGTTTAAAGTCGTCGGAAAATCCAAATATGGACAGACCATAGTAGGTACCCAAATATTATATATTTGGGTTCTTTAAGAATCAAGTCAAAAGGGCTGTTCGCCTCATGAATGAACATTACTTCATAAAGGCTTCTTTCTCTCGCTCATCGTCGGCCTGTGGGGAATTTATCGCTTTTTATAGGTACTTCTATGGCTTCTGCTCTGAGAAATTGTCCAGTATAGTTTCTCCACTCTACGGCGGTTGCCAATAGAAAAAACTCGTAATGCCGCACGTATGCATCCCTATACGGTCCAACTGGACAGGCCCGAACTGCCCACTTTGTTCGTTCTTTTATCCCTAGTGTATTTAGATGGTGAAGTCCGCTGCTCGCAAAGGAATTTCCTTTCCCCTGATATTTCAGTCCCTTGTCAACCTCGCTTAAGTCACTCACAGCGTTGGTGTGGGCTCTGGGCACAATAACTGCCCTGGATCCAGAGTCTGACGCCTGGATCTGTGAATTTTTCAAATTATTTTTGTTGCTTTCTATGTTATATCAAAGTTTCCAAAGAGTTTCTTGTTAAATAAGTTTATTTCTTAGTGGTGTTTATAGTATTCCATATTTGGGTACCTATTCCATATTTGGCTACCTTTATCATTTTTTAGTTTTTCCAAAAAATCTTTATTAAAATTGATCAATGTAACTTAAAGTGTTTACAAAATAAAGGATAAATATATGATTGTTCATAATTACTATAAAAAGTTTTTTATTTATGATGTTTATGCAAATTATGTGTAAAAACAAAATGGTATTCCATATTTGGTTACTTTCCTCTATTATAGGGGAAAGTGGGGTGGATTCATACAAGGGGCACCTACATACATTGAGTTTATCTAAAGTTAGAGACGAAGTAAAATAGTAACGTAAGTGAATGTGCACAGTTTTTATGTGTGTTTACAGACTGGTGAAGTTTCAGAATTTTCGATGCGGTAAGATCGAGTGCACAACACGGAACGTGTTTTTGCCTCGCGTAAGTAATTTCATAACGTAACTTTGGACATATTTTATGGCTAGTTACTATTTTTGGATTAATTATTGCTATTTAATCCTAATTATTATAATACAAAGGCACTAATTTAATGTGTAAATTAATATAGATAAATACGGTTTTTCTATTTCAAATTATTTATTAATTAGCATGTGATGGGGCAGATTCATACACAAGTATATGGGGCACATTCATACTGTATAATTGTACCCCTGGCCCTTTATGAATATTTTTTAACTACTATTTTTGTTACACCGACGATTATTATAGTTGTAAATATTATATAAAGTAGTTTAAGTTTCATTTTTACGGAAAAAAACAGGCTGCTTTATGAACTTTGTGTCTTTGGATGTCAAGGATCAGTTAATTTATCAGACATAGTGATGATATTACCATAGATCTTAGGTCATAATGTGTTAATAACATAGGCATATTAATTTTAGGTTTTGTAAGTTAAGGTATCTTTGTGTTAACTAAAGTTTTTTTATTTGATATAATTAATAATGTATAAGCAATATTTTTTTTACATTTTGAGATTGTTACTTTTAATAAATATAAGTGACTAAAACAAAAAATGTTATTAAGTGTCTTTGGTAGATAACCATACATGTAACGTAAAGACCGTTTAATGACACTCTGTTCACTATTCGTTACTTATGTTCATATCACGAAACTATTGCGATGTTTAAATAGGCATTAACAGATTTGGATAAAACCTGTATTTTAATTTTGAATTTTACTATTTGTTTTGTATGTTAAAAAATGTATTTGTGTTTTTTTTATAAAGTATGGTATAAAACAATAATAAACAACAATTATGACGAATTAATAGTGATGTTAAATGTGCCCCTTCGGTTGTAAGAATGTACCCCTCTTATGGAGTACATTCATACATTTTGCTTTTGTATTTGTAAAAGTCTCGCGCATGTAGATTTTCAATAATATTAAGGTTCTACTACAATATAAAATAGTTAAGCTACTAGTGTGTCATATATTAAAAGAGATATACCCGAAACACGGCATTCCACAAAGCAAAATATAAAAACTGTATAAAGCCTCCCCACTTTCCCTACCTAGTTTACTTTTTTATGGTTAAACAACTAAGACAGTGTGGTAAATATCCATATAAATAAAAACGTCTGTTATAGGTAGGTATGTATTTGTGTTATTCTACCAAAGATTAATAATAGTTTAACAAGATCAGACAGTCAGACAAGGCAAATAAAATATGACAGAGATAGAAAAGGCGTCCGTGTTAAAGGGACAAAGCACGTGGCCGGGCAATTATATTACTATGCGACGTTCGTTACATATATTTATCTTTGTTTACCTTGGGTCGTCTAACAAGGAACGGGTAGTGCGAGTAGGTACCTGACTCTCGAGGGTTGATCGAGTTTTAAAAGACGGTCGACGACAATCATATTTTACCTTGTGCTTGATGTGGTTATAGTGGCAACGTAGGAATTTTTGTGCAAGTAGAAATTTGAAATTAGTTTTGTGAAATTATGGAGAGTAAAGACAATAACAGGCGTTGTAAAAACTGGTGCTTTGTAAGGGAATGCAAAGCTAATACCTATGTAGTTATTTTTTACCCTTAGCAAAACTCCTTTTACTCCTCTCCAATGCATTTTAAAAAATAAACAATTTAGTTTAATTTCTCTTTTCCATACAGTGTAGGGAAAAGAGTTTTTTTATGATGCTCCAGCTAGTACAAATAACTATTACTTACCTAAGGACAACCTTTTTATTAATAATTTTATGAAAGAACGTTATTCTTTCTGCATAGTTTAAAGCTTAAATACATCATGCTTAAAAACTGTCAAAACAGCGAAATGTTACACAAACGCTTAGGGCCGTACGCAGAAAGTAATTTTGGGGGCAACAGCCAAAAAGCCACAACCAAAAAAAGGACACCAGGTAAGTAAACAAAGCGGCCTAGGCTTGTTGTAACAAAAAAAAAAGGACTTTACGTAGGCGCCACCTTAAGCAAAGAATCCATGTTTGAGAGGTCTTTTTGGGCTCCTGGGGGGATTGCAATTGCCCACCCTGCGTACGGCTTTGCAAACGCTCGTTATCGCTGAAAAAAGTTTTTTCTTTTAAATGAAGAAGATTGCATATTTAAAAGTTATTTTTAATCCTAAACATCTTTTCTTTATAAAAATTTTTGATATTGTAAAAAAATAAAGGTACCTACTTCTCTTTTAAGCAAAATTTATATATTTTGAGATACCTTATATAACGCTAACACAAATATTATTTAATGATTGCATTTCAGGTTTTAGACTATGCAGATCTTTTTATTAAGAATAACTTATTTTTGTAAAATAAAAACTTAAAAAGGTTTCCATATGGTGAGAACTTAAATAAATGCACTGTTTTTACAAAAATTACGCGTTTTAATCTAGGGGATAAATTAAGACAAATTTGTGTTGAACTCCCAAATTTTAATTGTATGTAAATAGCGTTTTTCTCGGGATACAAAAAAGCTTGGGTGGCATGGGCGAAACTATCTTTTTGTTAATCTATATATATTTAAAACGCTAATTTTTTTAGCAGGTCTCTAAAAGAGCTGTCCTGCACAAATTAATATTTTTTTGATCCTATGGTTTTTAAAAACCTTACAATTTACAATACTATATTTATTGTCTTATTGCCTATCTTTTTCTATAAAAACTAATCTTTTTTATTAATCAAATTTTCTTAACAGGATAGTAAATAAATGAAAAATGTTCAACTGCAAAGGTACCACTTTTTTGAAAACTGTTTGTTTTGGCAGAAATATAAAAAAGATCAAATATTTGGATTTTGCTGTGGCCGACTTGCTGGTGTATCTTAAAAAATTACGTGTTTGCCATTATCAGTGTTTTTCCCTTAATCCATATTATACCTATTTTACCTTATTTAGAACAAGCAATGAATATTCACTGGTAATGTAACAAAACTGTGCAAATTTTCATTAGATGTGATGCGAAAATGTCGCCACAGTTCAAAATAATCGTTTTTTTTGCAATTTACGATAACTGTGGTTCCGAGGGACGCATTTTCAAAAACAAATGTTTATTAAAAGAAATGTCCTATTTTAATCTAAATAATATTACCTTAAAATATTTGTAGCTAATTTAGAAACATCCTGTGTACCTTGCAGTTTCAATATGGCTTTATTTAATATCTTACACAATATTTTCATATCATCATATAAAGCAGAGCAAATAAAGACGATTTAAATCTCAACTCACGTAAAAATATTAAACTGACAAAGAAATGGCAAGCAACACAAATTTGCAGTATCAATATGGCTTTATTTAATATCTTACACAATATTTTCATATCATTATATAAATCAGAGCAAATAAAGACGTTTTAAATCCCAACTAACGTAAAAATATTAAACTGACAAAGAAATGACAAGCAACACAAATTCTTTAAAAACCAACGTAAGCAAGTAATGCCGGCAACATTGGCGCGTCCGACAATATGGCTCAAGGCCAATGGGAGAAGTCGGCGAAATCCTTTGAAGTTTCGTCGAGTGTCATCTCTTGTTAAAACATATTTACTCTTTGATTCTACAATGCAAAGGCATAAATAAATGTTTGTTTAATATATATTTTATCAGAATTGTTTAATAATCTGATTAAGTGTTGTGTCTAAATAATATCAGATTTTTTTGCTTTTCTCTCTGACGCATGATATTGCAATTTTATCTTAACATGAGTTAAATTATGATAACCCAAGATAAACAATACAATTCCTGAAAAGTATATAAAAGCCCAAATTAAAGATTTATTTCATTGAATTATGGACCAAATAACTTTAAAAATTGATATGCTACGTGTACCGAGGTAAATGTTACAACCAGTAATTTTGGTAATATCGGTAACATTGAAAATATTGTGTTTTTTCCGCTCTATACTCTAACCACTGATCTCGATGGATTGCCAATGTTATAACCTGTGCGAAACAAAAGTTACATTTCATGGGCGAAAAAACCGGTTTGTGCGCAAGCAGGGTAGCTTTCCAGTGACGAAAATTTTTGTGCGTCACGCTCCAGCAGGGCTTGAAGCTCTTGAACTGCTCTAAAAAGTTAGTCACTGGAACGCATCCTTAGACAAGGAAAGAGAGATACTTTAAGAAATTTTAAAATTTCGTTGTTTTTAACCTTTCTTGGCTTTATAATAATAATTTCTTTTAAATATCTAATTCCATTTTAAATAAATAATTTTAAAAAAATCCATCCTTAACCATAAAAAAACATGTGTGAAACACAAAAACCAAAAGAGGGGTTGGTGCATGAGGGGCAAGGGGAAAGAAAAACGGAGTAGCTCAGGTGCATAACACTTTCCGTCACTGGAACGCCATAAAGTAGAACGAAATGCTCCTGAGCTACTCGGGAGCGCTCTATTTGCGTCACTGGAAAGCCACTCAGGTTGAGGTAAAACGCACCTGGCGCCAAACAGACTATCCGCATTATACAGGGTGATTCAAAAGTAAGCGGCATCCTTTCAGGAGCGTAATCCTTGCATAAAAATAAGGCAAAAAGTTCCTATAAACATATGGCCGAAAATGCATATTAAGGGGAGCTACAACCCTTTGAAAGTTACTGAAGAAATTAGGTTTTTATTTAATATCTTTATGATTAAAAAAAGGAAGTTTTTGAAACTTTTCAAGGTTATATTTTTTTAGTGGCCAATTTTATGGTGAAACCAATTTTTCGCCTTGACGCTTCTAAGGGGTGGTTTTTAAGGGTGTAGTTATTGAGTAAACATCGTCTTTAGGGTGTCCTATTCAAAGGGGCGTAGCTCCCTTAGGAAGCATTTTCAGACACATGTTTATAAGAACTTTTTGTTCGTCTTATTAAAAGCTACAAAGCCTTTATTTTAAAAATTGAAAAAAATAATTTTTTTCAAATGAAAATAGGGGTCAATCCTGCATTGAAGTGTTTACGCGCGATTTTCTCGAAAACTATTGCCCCTAGCGACTTGAGGCAAGAGTACCTTTTTTGGTAAAAATCATTGGACTTTCAGAAAAAGCTATCAAAAAGTTAAAATCTTATAAAGGGGAAAAGTTAGTGAGGGTTTTATTCCCTACACCCTTAAAAACCACCCCTTAGAAGCGTCAAGGCGAAAAATTGGTTTCACCATAAAATTGGCCACTAAAAAAATATAACCTTGAAAAGTTTCAAAAACTTCCTTTTTTAATCATAAAGATATTAAATAAAAACCTAATTTCTTCAGTAACTTTCAAAGGGTTGTAGCTCCCTTAATATGCATTTTCGGCCATATGTTTATAGGAACTTTTTGCCTTATTTTTATGCAAGGATTACGCTCCTGAAAGGATGCCGCTTACTTTTGAATCACCCTGTAGAAAAGACTTTGTCGACGGCGTCCAGGTTTTCCGTTCGAAGTACGGTAGCTAATGAGCGTTACGGTCAGACCGCGGACGAAGGGTACGGGGTGCCGTTGTATGTATTTTGCCACGGCTTTAAGTGCGCATGTTCGTCCACCCATTCATTTGTTTACTGCGCGAGGTCGTAAAAATTCAAAAAATGCTTCTTGCCACTGCGGATCTAAATGTAGGTTATCTTTGACTCTAACCAAATCAATGCGGCGAGAATTTAACTGAAGCTGAAAATTTAATTGCAACGGAGGGCATCTATAATCTACAAGGCGTCTTCCAACGTATTCTTCACAAGAGTAGCAGTGCTGTGCTTTTCTGTGAAGCCAGATTGTAAATTGGGAATAATATTTCCCCCACAAAATGTATTAGTTTGTCGACCAACTATCTTCTCCAATATCTTGGACAATACAGAGAGCAAACTTATGGGCCGAAAATCCGCATAACCCTCTGGTGAACTATTTTTGGGAACCGGTTGTATGTTCGAGATCTTCCATGCTTTAAGAAAATATCCTAACAAACATTTACGATGTGAGTAATATAAGGAAGAATAAAAGGGCAGCAGTATACAGCACGGAGTCCCGCTGCTGGAAAAAAAGAACCTATATTAGGTAACGTCACTAATTCATTAAATTTTTTAGTAAATCACTTGTATTTTGGATATACAGCTTTTAATGTAATTGACGAGAAAAAATTGGACATTTTAAATATTTTTTTCTATTATAATTACTTTTTAAATCTAACCCCAATATTTCTTTTTTATGACATGGTACAACACAATGGTAATTTTTAAAATGGCGACTAAATACTATTTATTAATCCGAATCCAAATTAGGAAAATCTTAATTTAATGATTTATGGCCGACACTTTAAACAGATCGAACTCAGAACTAACCGGAGTTGTACTGCAAGTATGAATCACGCCTTAATAATGAATGATCTTATAAAAAATTATGCATACCTGCCTTTAAACCATTTTTAAAATTAATCAAAGTCAAATGCCTTCTTGCACCAAAAAATAATCTAGTAATATAAACATTTATTAGCAAGACAACCTAGTGGATAAAAATTACAATATGTTTGCCTGGAAGACCGCAGACGTTAAAAGTACTCGGCGTAAAACAGCGCACGAGGTAGCGCCAAAGAGTAAATATGTTTTAACAAGAGATGACACTCGACGAAACTTCAAAGGATTTCGCCGACTTCTCCCATTGGCCTTGAGCCATATTGTCGGACGCGCCAATGTTGCCGGCATTACTTGCTTACGTTGGTTTTTAAAGAATTTGTGTTGCTTGTCATTTCTTTGTTAGTTTAATATTTTTACGTTAGTTTGGATTTAAAACGTCTTTATTTGCTCTGATTTATATAATGATATGATAATATTGTGTAAGATATTAAATAAAGCCATATTGATACTGCAAATTTGTGTTGCTTGCCATTTCTTTGTCAGTTTAATATTTTTACGTGAGTTGAGATTTAAATCGTCTTTATTTGCTCTGCTTTATATGATGATATGAAAATATTGTGTAAGATATTAAATAAAGCCATATTGAAACTGCAAGGTACACAGGATGTTTCTAAATTAGCTACAAATATTTTAAGGTAATATTATTTAGATTAAAATAGGACATTTCTTTTAATAAACATTTGTTTTTGAAAATGCGTCCCTCGGAACCACAGTTATCGTAAATTGCAAAAAAAAACGATTATTTTGATCTGTGGCGACATTTTCGCATCACATCTAATGAAAATTTGCACAGTTTTGTTACATTACCAGTGAATATTCATTGCTTGTTCTAAATAAGGTAAAATAGGTATAATATGGATTAAGGGAAAAACACTGATAATGGCAAACACGTAATTTTTTAAGATACACAAGCAAGTCGGCCACAGCAAAATCCAAATATTTGATCTTTTTTATATTTCTGCCAAAACAAACAGTTTTTAAAAAAAGTGGTACCTTTGCAGTTGAACATTTTTCATTTATTTACTATCCTGTTAAGAAAATTTGATTAATAAAAAAGATTAGTTTTTATAGAAAAAGATAGGCAATAAGACAATAAATATAGTATTGTAAATTGTAAGATTTTTAAAAACCATAGGATCAAAAAAAAATATTAATTTGTGCAGGACAGCTCTTAGAGACCTGCTAAAAAAATTAGCGTTTTAAATATATATAGATTAACAAAAGATAGTTTCGCCCATGCCACCCAAGCTTTTTTTGTATCCCGAGAAAAACGCTATTTACATACAATTAAAATTTGGGAGTTCAACACAAATTTGTCTTAATTTATCCCCTAGATTAAAACGCGTAATTTTTGTAAAAACAGTGCATTTATTTAAGTTCTCACCATATGGAAACCTTTTTAAGTTTTTATTTTACAAAAATAAGTTATTCTTAATAAAAAGATCTGCATAGTCTAAAACCTGAAATGCAATCATTAAATAATATTTGTGTTAGCGTTATATAAGGTATCTCAAAATATATAAATTTTGCTTAAAAGAGAAGTAGGTACCTTTATTTTTTTACAATATCAAAAATTTTTATAAAGAAAAGATGTTTAGGATTAAAAATAACTTTTAAATATGCAATCTTCTTCATTTAAAAGAAAAAACTTTTTTTTCAGCGATAACGAGAGTTTGCAAAGCCGTACGCAGGGTGGGCAATTGCAATCCCCCAGGAGCCCAAAAAGACCTCTCAAACATGGATTCTTTGCTTAAGGTGGCGCCTACGTAAAGTCCTTTTTTTGTTACAACAAGCCTAGGCCGCTTTGTTTACTTACCTGGTGTCCTTTTTTTGGTTGTGGCTTTTTTGGCTGTTGCCCCCAAAATTACTTTCTGCGTACGGCCCTAAGCGTTTGTGTAACATTTCGCTGTTTTGACAGTTTTTAAGCATGATGTATTTAAGCTTTAAACTATGCAGAAAGAATAACGTTCTTTCATAAAATTATTAATAAAAAGGTTGTCCTTAGGTAAGTAATGGTTATTTGTACTAGCTGGAGCATCATAAAAAAAAACTCTTTTCCCTACACTGTATGGAAAAGAGAAATTAAACTAAATTGTTTATTTTTTAAAATGCATTGGACAGGAGTAAAAGGAGTTTTGCTAAGGGTAAAAAATAACTACATAGGTATTAGCTTTGCATTCCCTTACAAAGCACCAATTTTTACAACGCCTGTTATTGTCTTTACTCTCCATAATTTCACAAAACTAATTTCAAATTTCTACTTGCACAAAAATTCCTACGTTGCCACTATAACCACATCAAGCACAAGGTAAAATATGATTGTCGTCGACCGTCTTTTAAAACTCGATCAACCCTCGAGAGTCAGGTACCTACTCGCACTACCCGTTCCTTGTTAGACGACCCAAGGTAAACAAAGATAAATATATGTAACGAACGTCGCATAGTAATATAATTGCCCGGCCACGTGCTTTGTCCCTTTAACACGGACGCCTTTTCTATCTCTGTCATATTTTATTTGCCTTGTCTGACTGTCTGATCTTGTTAAACTATTATTAATCTTTGGTAGCGCGGCCGCCTTGGCCGCTGTTTTAGTACATTCATTCGCTAATTCGGCTAAATAAAACCGGTCTTTGGCGCATTGATGTAAGAGTTTATATCTTTTTTTCTGGTAAGAGAGAACCAAAATTTTCTAGTGTCATTATTTAGTTAATACATTGAAAAATATTTTTATATAAACAAAATTCTTTTACAACACTAAGAAACTAAATAAATTTTCTTTTTTTTATATTATAAAACTAATTATTAATCCGCATTTATTTTTAAACATATATATTTTTTTGTTTCTCTACTATTCCTTAGCACACAAACCAATTTTCAACGAAATCCAGTAATTATTCGCTGATATATGGAAACTTACAAAAAAGAAACCAACATTTTTAATCACTCATAAATGTTTTGAATATTAAATATTTTAAAAACCGTTCTGAGGTATTACTTTCAACCTATGAAGCTATCAAATAATTTTAATAAATACATTTAAATTAAAAAATCGATTTTTAGTGGCTTAACAAATTTTAACGCTGTGTATTTATGGCTCAAGAGATCCACGGTACGTTGGTATTTAAGCTTTTAGCCTTCGTGAAATGTCCAAAGATAAAAAAAATGGATTGATCTGTACTGTACAGGGTGGCTCGAATTCGACGCTCATCTTTGGGATTTCGGAAACTGTAAGAGATACAGAATCGGTTAAATGGAGGCAAAGTTGCGCAATTTGATGCTCAATAAAATGCCGTTTTGCTTTTTAAAAATTCCGAGTACTTCCGAAGATATTCGAAAAAACCGGAATTTTCAATTTTGGTTTCTATTGTTTCCTGGCTATATTTGTTAAGATAACTCAAAATGGAAAACACGTTTTCATGGCAACTTTTTTGCTCTATAATTCAGTGTGATTAAATATTGAATCGGACTTTTCGGTTTCTGGCGACCATCATCAACTTATTTTTTTAAATACGGATCTGATATTTTTTCAATTTAAGTAAATCCTTTCATCACTCTTAAAACACTATGTATCGTCACTTTAATATTTGCCGACGTTTCGTACAAAAAATCCATCACCAGAATATTGCATATTTATTTAACCATAATACGGCCCTAAACTACATTTTTAAGTAAGAAGGTAAAAAAAAGAATAAACTTATTACATATTCATAATCTTTTTATTGCAACTCATTGATATCTAACAGCGGAAATTACTTTATTAACCGAAAATTTCATGAATATTAGACAAAAGATACAAAAAGGTAGACAACAAATCAGCTTACATAAACAATTTGTAATACTATCTTGATGCCCATATTAAAAATAAACATATTTTAATCACTATTATAAGTGTTCAAAGAGATAACCTTCCGCCTCGATGCATTTTTCTTGCTTTGCTTTTTATTATTAATACATCTCGATTAATTGTTCTCGCAGGAATGGCAGCGACTTCCCTTATCAAATTTTGTCGTAGTACTTAAAGGTCATGAGGTGCATTTTAAATAAACGGTTCTTAAGATATCCCCCAAGGAAATAATCTATGGGACTAAGATCTGGGCTCCTAGCGGGCCATCTTGCAAAACCATTTATTAGGAAATATATGGTAAAGGAATTGAGCTACTTTCCTTCCATTGTGGGCAGGAGCTCCGTCTTGCTGCCACCATATTTCTTGAAATACTGCCAAAGGTTCATTATCTAGGGCGTCTAAGACATCATTCCAAATCAAATTTAGATATCGTTCGGAAGTTAAGGTCCCTTCGTAAACGAAAGGTCCAATAATTTTGTTCCTCCACATACCAATCCATACATTAAATGAAGTTCTCCCTTGAATTCGTACCTGCTGGTTAGTTTCTGTTAATAAAGTAATTTCCGCTGTTAGATATTAATGAGTTGCAATAAAACATTATGAATATGTAATAAGTTTATTCTTTTTTTACCTTTTTTACCTAAAAATGTAGTTCAGGGCCGTATTATGGTTAAATAAATATGCAATATTCTGGTGATGGAATTGTCTGTACGAAACGTCGGAAAATATCAAAGTGGCGATATATAGTGTTTTAAGAGTGATGAAAGGATTTAATTAAATTAAAAAAATATCAGGTCCGTATTTAAAAAAATTAAGTTGATGATGGTCGCCAGAAGCCGAAACTTCAGATTCAACATTTAATCACACTGAATTATAGAGCAGAAAAAGTGGCCATGAAAACGTGTTTTTCATTTTAAGTTATCTTAACAAATATAGCCAGGAAACAATGAAAACCAAAATTGAAAATTCCGGTTTTTTTCGAATATCTTCGGAGGTACTCGGAATTTTTTAAAACGCAAAACGGCATTTTATTGAGCATTTAATTGCGCAACTTTGCCTTCATTTAACCGATCCTGTATCTCTTACGGTTTCCGAAATCCCAATGTTGAGCGTCGTATTCGAGCCACCCTGTACACTGTACAACGATTTAGTCTTTAATAAATCTATTTTTGGTGCATAAACGACGTTTCCGGATGAAAATTTACAAATATATGTAACAGTAATCGTGATGAGTAACGTTTCAACGGGTACAGTCTTGTATAAAAATTATTGATGACTTAGCTACAAGCTTGTGTTTTACGGTGCGCATAATGTCCATTTTTCTAACAATACCACGACAACCACCTCAATAATGTGTGAGGCATCGGCAAAATAGTACTTCACCTAAGACACTGTCGGTATTCATGGTAACAAAAATATGTTTTTCGCATCTAAATTAAGCGGAAATGAATATGCTCTCCATTTAGCCAAGCACTTATTTAAAAGCATTCATACGAAATTAAACTATATTCTATTCATATACCTAAAAGTTAAAGTAGTTTGAAGTTGTTTCAAACTGTAACCGCTTTAATTTGAAATATTTAATCCGAATTCCCGAAAGCGAAGTTGCAGTATTCAAAACGTAATTGCCGTCGGGTCCTACAGGAAGTCCGGCAGTGCCCGAGCCAATCGTTAAGATACCCTTTCATCCTTAAAACCCCTTTTTATTGCTAAAACTTATTTTATATACGGTTGCAGGGGCACGTGTATTTAATAATTATAAAATAAAAATATTACCTTTAAAGTCAGTTTAATTTGAAAAGTTATATTTTGTTAAATATGGAATACGAAATGTGCTAACTTTGGAAACCAAAGTAGCTTTCCAGTGACGCATATAGAGCTTAGGAGCATTTCGTTCTACTTTATGGCGTTCCAGTGACGGAAAGTGTTATGCACTTGAGCTACTCCGTTTTTCTTTCCCCTTTTTCCTTATACACCAGCCCCTCTTTTGGTTTTTGTGCTTCAAACGTGTTTTTTATGGTTAAGGATGGTTTTTTTAAAATGATTTGTTTGAAATGAAGTTAAGTATTAAAAAGAGATTATTATAAAGCCAAGAAAGGTTAAAAAAAACTAAATTTTAAATTTTTTTAAGGTATCTCTCTGTCTTTGTCTAGGGACGCGTTCCAGTGACTAACTTTTTATAGCAGATCAAGAGCTTTAAGCTCTGGAGGGTGACGCACAAAAATTTTCGTCACTGGAAAGCTACTGTGTTTAGCAACAAGTTAATACAGGATTAGTAAGCATTATTTAAAATTTTATATTCTGTAAGTAGCTCAGAATGTTTGACTGCATCAGAAACCAAAACAATATGTTTATTTTTGATGCCATTATAAGATAACATACAAGTATGTTTTCAAATTCTGCAATGCATAATAAAAAATGTGTCATAGGCGAATTGTATTGCTAAATAGGTTCATGACCAACTACTAACTGACCGGATTATATGCAAAGTGCATATACAGAATCATTTAAATAATATAATAGATAGGCAAAGTAAGGAAAAGAGACAATCTAAAGTAAATACCTGCATGTAAACATTTCTGATTGGATTAGTCACATACATCCTTTTTTGCTTTACTGGCCGATATCCCAATACCTATTTGCTTAACCAGTATATGCATTATGGCATATTTTATTCTGTGATTTATACTTGCGGTAGATTCTGAAAATTTTGACATTAAATGTTAAATATGTTTGTTTTGTAATTCAAACTAAGAAGAAATCTAAAATAAAAACATTCAGATCGCGGTTTTTCTTTAAAAATAACGTGATGGAAAGAAAAATCGTTTCCCGTAAAATTGGCGAATGTCGCTTACGATGTTTTGTAAAAACGCATCGATATATCTTATTCTGAAATAATAAATTTAATAATCTTATGGATATCCATTTATCGGGAATTTTATTTTTATTAAATTTTGCGTATATCCTCACTCCAACTGATCGGGCCGACTGCTCGTCAGCGACTACTATCAATTTCTGATTCCTTCCTTCCATGGTAAAAATACAACTATTGAATTTCAGTCACAAAACAGGCCTAAATGAACACACTAAAAGCTGATACTGAATATACTGCTTGAGCAAGCAGTTTTGGTACATCGGAGACTAATAGAATAACATAACAAGCAGTATTAGTCACGCATGTTTACATGCCGGGATTTAGTTAGATTGTCTCTTTTCCTCACATTGCCTATGTGTTATGGTATTTAGCACAACCTGTATACGCAAAAGCAGTTAGTCGAACGACGCCCTAATGCGGAAAAGCGTCTTATACAAGCAATTAGTAAGCTGTCCTAAAGCAAATAAATAATAGTTTAAAAAACTAAAAAACACGCTTTTATATGCAACCGAACAAAAAATTAGAAAATAATTTTTCATTACAAGGAGTTTGTCAGTCACTTCAGAGTAAAAAGCGTGGGGTGCTTAATATATTAAATGTTATAATTATTCTATTTGCAAATATCTATGAGGGAAAAGTTATGAAAACATAGTAATATGCACCCCACGCTTTTTACTCTGAAGTGACTGACAAACTCTTTGTAATGAAAAATTATTTTCTAATTTTTAGTTCGGTTGCATATAAAAGCGTGTTTTTTAGTTTTTTAAACTATTATTTATTTTTCATTTTTTAGTTCGATATATCAATTAGTTTTTAAAATAAATGCTCCAGTTTATTCACTAAAAATTTCTTCGCCATGCATTCTTGATTTAAAGCTAAAGTGGCCACATAATTTTCACCTTTTAGAACTCCGTATTTCTATGTATTTTACACCTTTTATTATAAATTTGAACAAAGTCAATTAAAAAAACGCAGTAAGTTATGCATCAATTGCCCTTGCGCATTCGCCATAATTAAAAACGATTATTAAGGAATTTATTTATCCTGGCGATGGCGGTCCTAAAATCAGGATAACGGGATACTGTTTTTAAATTATTGCATTGTCATCGGTCCTTGATGCGTGTGCTTAGTTTCAAAGAAATTGAAAACTAACCAGAATTAACCAGTTCACAGTATTCCTCCTTCTTTTTTTTTTGCACACAATTCTTGATTTTTCATTTTTTAGTTCGATATATCAATTAGTTTTCTGCGGTCATGTGATATTGAAATGTTTCACGAACTATTTCGTAATCTAATCATTTCATTTAAAGCTTCACTGTTGCATGGGGTTTCATAACGCAACTACTCCGAACAAGTTTCAGGTTGGTCTGCATGTAACGGGGTTTGTACCCGTTTAACGGGGGTTCTTGTTAACCCCACGGTCTTCCTGTCGTTTGCCGAGGGGTTGCGTCCTATGGGTGGACGCACGCTTGTTTAACTAAGGTGTTGCAACCTTATCCTGGTCCCCAACCCGTCGGCAAATGTTGTCAAGTTCGATTATTCAATTGTCTAATCTGGCGCATCCGCCAGAACGTACGATTTTTCACTTTTCCGGTTTTTCTGGAAAATGCTGGAACTTAACGGGATACTGTTTTTAAATTATTGCATTGTCATCGGTCCTTGATACGTGTGCAAAGTTTCAAAGAAATTGAATAGCTGGAAGTTGGTAAAAATTAGGCTCAAAGATTCCGTTACATAGATAGATAGATGGATAGATGGATGGATAGATAGATAGTTACAACCCAAGTTAATAAAAGCGTGTTAAAAAAAACACTTACCTAAGCTGGCAAAATACATATCAAAACCTGTATGACCTAAACCAAACAACATTTTATTCGTGTACATCAGTAAAGTTAAACTCGTCCAAGTTGCTACAAACTGTTTTAACCCGAATTTCAAATATTTAATCCGAATTCCCCAAAGTAAAGTTGCAGGATTATTTGAAACGTAATTGCCATCAGTCCTGCAGGAAGTCCAGCAGTTGTAGCTTTGCGCTAAGGGATCGTTCGACCCTCAAACCCTCTTTTATATCCTGCAAGCGTTAGGTTTCTGTCCTATCTATCAAATTTACAATTTCAAACTCGTTTAATTGACTGGCTATCTCGATCATAATTTTGGAGATGGTATATTTTAAAACGAAACAAAAAGGACCTTTCACGTCAGATATCAAAAAAAACACATTTTCCTACGACCACTTGTGAAAATAGCAAATAGCACACTGATTTCATGCATAGAAAATGCGTTATATCACACTAGTGTTGCAAAGTACTTTACAGCACTAGTGTTGCAAAGTACTTTACAACACTGGTGTGATACATATTATGATGTCATTTTAAAAACTGCTATTGGTTTTGCAAGTGACATATTTATTGTAGTGACAGTAAAAAAACTTTTTATTTACCTTAAACGGTAGAACCCAAATTAGCGAAAATCATCTTATTTTATATTTATTAAAATTTACGAAAAAATAAAAACATAAACAAATATAGACATAACCACAAAAAACAACTTTCACTGACTGGCACAGTGTTGTCAGGTAAGTAGATCAAATTAAAAATCTCCCTTCTACCTTTGAGCACGTACTTTATAGAGGCAGCCTTGCCGCTTGACCGTTCGACCTAAAGCGCCAGAGAAAAAAAGCCTATAGATCAAATTCCTTCCTCTCTTTCTTCGTGTACTCAAACAACTAGTTAAATCTTTTTTTTAACACGCTTTTATTAACTTGGGTTGTAACTATCCATCTATCTATCTATCTATCTATGTAACGGAATCTTTGAGCCTAATTTTAACCAACTTCCAGCTATTCGATTTCTTTGAAACTTTGCACACGTGTCAAGGACCGATGAAGATGCAATAATTTAAAAACAGTATCCCGTTATCTTTTTTGAATCGCCAGGAAAAAAATTCCATTATATTATAAAAACAACACCTAGGATGCCATCTGTTGGCAACATTTCAAACTTTGCTATTAAATGAAGAAGAAATTTTTAGTTTTTACACAATTTGGTTAGTTGCACCATTAGTTCAAGGATTAAATAATAAAAATTACATTATGTGTAATGTATACATAATACATAATGTGCAATTAATAAAAATTAACATTCTTTTTTTGGATCGCCAGGAAAAAAATTTTCCTTTATATTATAAAAATATAAAAACAACACCTAGGTTGCCACCTGTTGGCAACATTTCAAACTTTGCTATTAAATGAAGAAGAAATTTTTTAGTGGGTTGCAATATATTGGCAACGGTCCAAACATTGCCTGGATTGCCATCTGTTGGCAAAATTTCAAACTTTGCTACTTAATGAAGAAGAAATTTTTAGTGAGTTGCAATCTGTTGGAAAAATTTTAAAATGTGCCACTCTTGTTCATTAAAAAATTTTTTCGCCATTTTGTCAAGAGTAGCAGAAACTAAAAATGAAAAATAATTAATAGTTTAAAAACTAAAAAAACACGCTTTTATATGCAACCGAACTAAAAATTAGAAAATAATTTTTCATTACAAAGAGTTTGTCACTTCAGAATAAAAGCGTGGGGTGCATTTTACTATTTTTCATAACTTTTCCCTCATAGATATTTGCAAATAGAATAATTATAACATTTAATATATTAAGCACCCCACGCTTTTATTCTGAAGTGACAAACTCTTTGTAATGAAAAATTATTTTCTAATTTTTAGTTCGGTTGCATATAAAAGCGTGTTTTTTTAGTTTTTAAACTATTAATTATTTAATCTCTAATTAAACCTAAGGCTAATACACACTTTATGAATCCACTTTCTTTTATCCATTCATAAATAGAATCAGACCCTTCCGACGTTGCCAAATGCTTTCCATATTTTGCATGGTAACTGACGTTTGGTAGTCGTTTTTTCCTTACTTTTAGGACTTTAGGTTATGCATTTACAATTTTCATATTTTTTATATTTTTTCTTAAAAATATGAGGAAAAACTGTTATTTTTACTTAATTTTATATGTGATGTTCAGTTTCATTAACTCGTTTTACCAATTTTACCCCACCCAGCACCCCTTTTCACTCCCCGGTCCCGTAAGTTTATTTACTGATATTTTTTAAAAAACGGAATATTTTGGATATGCACCACTTACGTTTTATTTAGAAGAGTGTCTAAAATATGTAAGAATCGATAATTTTTAAAAACCCTTATAATAGCAGAAAACCGTATTAAACTATTAGCGTTATTACCTAACAAAACCATACAAATTTTATTAAGTGAGGGCCTTTTTAAATTCCAAAATGATAAAAGTTATATAATGCTTCTAGGTAGGTGATTTTCGATGTAAAAATATTGTCAAAACAGTATAATATAGCAGTGAGGAAAAGTATATATCACACTAGTGTTGCAAAGTAAATATCACCCTAGTGTTGCAGAGTTCTTAATTGTATTTTATTTTTCTGAAGAGACAAACTTTAATTTATTTTTTTTTGGTGAATAATTTGTGGTCGTAGGAAAAATAGTGTACAGTACTCGTGTGAAAATGACTTTCTTACACTCGTGGGTTTGTCGCACTCGGCTAACGCCTCGTGCTACAATATTCCCACTCGTGTGAAATTAGTCATTTTCCACACTTGTAATGTAATATACTATTTTGTGTTTTAAAATATGATTTTATTTTTGTTGTCGGAAAACAATGGACAGTTAATAACAACTTTTTTATTTAATTTTATAGTATTAATAATTCCCGATCTTATTAAGGCAACTTGCAATAATTCTCTAATAACTCAAACTGGGAAACGGGTCGTAGCCCTTTTAAATCTCAATATGACTTCGTGTTCGTATTTCAGGGTTGTGACACATGGCCTATTACCTTAGTTATTGCTTTCTGTTTTAAATTTATTCTCGCTTACTAGGGCTGGCAAATATTTTAATTACACTGGGTGCAGTTGGAATAGATTATTTCCAAATTTTTTACCACGGAAAATCAATTTTAATTGCCCTGAAGAAGGAAATAAATTTTTCGAAACATCGGCTAAGTGGAAACTGTATTTTCCTACGACCACTTGTGAAAATAGCAAATAGCACACGGATTTCATGCATAGAAAATGCGTTATATCACACTAGTGTTGCAAAGTACTTTACAGCACTAGTGTTGCAAAATACTTTACAACACTGGTGTGATACATATTATGATGTCATTCTAAAAACTGCTATTGGTTTTGCAAGTGACATATTTATTGTAGTGACAGTGAAAAAACTTTTTATTTACCTTAAACGGTAGAACCCAAATTAGCGAAAATCATCTTATTTTATATTTATTAAAATTTACGAAAAAATAAAAACATAAACAAAAATAGACATAACCACAAAAAACAACTTTCACTGACTGGCACAGTGTTGTCAGGTAAGTAGATCAAATTAAAAATCTCCCTTCTACCTTTGAGCACGTACTTTATAGAGGCAGCCTTGCCGCTTGACCGTTCGACCTAAAGCGCCAGAGAAAAAAAGCCTATAGATCAAATTCCTTCCTCTCTTTCTTCGTGTACTCAAACAACTAGTTAAATCTTTTTTTTAATCCCTAATTAAACCTAAGGCTAATACACACTTTATGAATCCACTTTCTTTTATTCATTCATAAATAGAATCAGACCCTTCCGACGTTGCCAAATGCTTTCCATATTTTGCATGGTAACTGACGTTTGGTAGTCGTTTTTTCCTTACTTTAAGGACTTTAGGTTATGCATTTACAATTTTCATATTTTTTATATTTTTTCTTAAAAATATGAGGAAAAACTGTTATTTTTACTTAATTTTACATGTGATGTTCAGTTTCATTAACTCGTTTTACCAATTTTACCCCACCCAGCACCCCTTTTCACTCCCCGGTCCCGTAAGTTTATTTACTGATATTTTTAAAAAACGGAATATTTTGGATATGCACCACTTACGTTTTATTTAGAAGAGTGTCTAAAATATGTAAGAATCGATAATTTTTAAAAACCCTTATAATAGCAGAAAACCGTATTAAACTATTAGCGTTATTACCTAACAAAACCATACAATTTTTATTAAGTGAGGGCCTTTTTAAATTCAAAATGATAAAAGTTATATAATGCTTCTAGGTAGGTGATTTTCGATGTAAAAATATTGTCAAAACAGTATAATATAGCAGTGAGGAAAAGTATATATCACACTAGTGTTGCAAAGTAAATATCACCCTAGTGTTGCAAAGTTCTCAATTGTTTTTTATTTTTCTGAACAGACAAACTTATCTATATATATTTAATTTATTTTTTTGGTGAATAATTTGTGGTCGTAGGAAAAATAGTGTACAGTACTCGTGTGAAAATGACTTTCTTACACTCGTGGGTTTGTCGCACTCGGCTAACGCCTCGTGCTACAATATTCCCACTCGTGTGAAATTAGTCATTTTCCACACTTGTAATGTAATATACTATTTCAATATCTTCAGTTGGGTAAAAAATACTGCCTCCTATGATTTTATCATAACTTTCACGCTTTGCTGTACACCTCCTACCTGGATTTCGCAAAACTACTCATCCGAAATTCACAAACTCGTGG
Source organism: Listronotus bonariensis (assembly GCA_014170235.1). NCBI lineage: Eukaryota > Metazoa > Arthropoda > Insecta > Coleoptera > Curculionidae > Listronotus > Listronotus bonariensis. Next base: position 219,611 of record JACEGR010000371.1, on the reverse strand, counting down.
ACTTGTGAGTGGCCAGTTTCCATTATGGTTTGTTGGCATAACAGCTCGTGCTAAACTAACTTTCGCCATATACACCTAGATGGCGCACTTTTCTCCACCTTGCTAACCAATGTTACTAACCTATCGGTGCTCTGGCTGGTTGTTTTAGAGGATTGCTTGGCGAGATGGCGCTGACCGTCTGAATTTTCTCCCTTGGTTCTGACAGGGATTATCTTTAGACAGTCATGGACATAGTCAACGTGAATATTAAACTACTTTTAGTATTTTTGATATAGAATAATATAATAAAAGTATTGAGATTAAATAATATAATATAATTAAAAAATGATTTAATAATAGTACTTTTTTTTTTAGAACTATTAAAAATATATAATGTTTTTTGATTGTAAACTACATAAAATGTCAAAAGTATTTTTTTTTTTTGGTTGATGGCTTATTACACTTTGAATACATGTATTTAGTGTAACAGAATAAACGCGAATCAACTGAACAAGAGATCAAGTTACCATAAATTCGGCTACGACTTTTAGTTCTTGTATCACTTAATCTTAAACTAGAGAGTTTGCATATAAATTAATTAGAAATTATCAAAAATTAATAATAATGATTAATTTGCATAGTAAATAAATTAAAATTTTAAAATATATATGGTCGAAGAAGAAGTATAGTAAGCTTATTGCTTAAAGCAGAGTTTCTTTATGAGGAGGGGTTTAGACATAAGCAAGACCGGTGATAGCTTTTGTCAGGGACGTGAGGGTGTGAGAATTACGATTTTGGTTGGCAGTTCTGTTCACAGTTGGTAGCATTATCAGTTGATGACAGAGTCATGCCTTGTCAAAGCTTTGTTTGGTAAAAACTGTAGAAATTTGCCATTTTCATTTTGGTTGTATACAGGGTGATTCAAAAGTAGGCGACATCCTTTCAGGAGCGTAATCCTTGCATAAAAATAAGGCAAAAGTTCCTATAAACATATGGCCGAAAATGCATATTAAGGGAGCTACAACCCTTTGAAAGTTACTGAAGAAATTAGGTTTTTATTTAATATCTTTATGATTAAAAAAGGAAGTTTTTGAAACTTTTCAAGGTTATATTTTTTTTAGTGGCCAATTTTATGGTGAAACCAATTTTTCGCCTTGACGCTTCTAAGGGGTGGTTTTTAAGGGTGTAGGGAATAAAACCCTCACTAACTTTTCCCCTTTATAAGATTTTAACTTTTTGATAGCTTTTTCTGAAAGTCCAATGATTTTTACCAAAAAAGGTACTCTTGCCTCAAGTCGCTAGGGGCAATAGTTTTCGAGAAAATCGCGCGTAAACACTTCAATGCAGGATTGACAGTTATTGAGTAAACATCGTCTTTAGGGTGTCCTATTCAAAGGGGCGTAGCTCCCTTAGGAAGCATTTTCAGACACATGTTTATAAGAACTTTTTGTTCGTCTTATTAAAAGCTACAAAGCCTTTATTTTAAAAATTGAAAAAAATTTTTTTCAAATGAAAATAGGGGTCAATCCTGCATTGAAGTGTTTACGCGCGATTTTCTCGAAAACTATTGCCCCTAGCGACTTGAGGCAAGAGTACCTTTTTTGGTAAAAATCATTGGACTTTCAGAAAAAGCTATCAAAAAGTTAAAATCTTATAAAGGGGAAAAGTTAGTGAGGGTTTTATTCCCTACACCCTTAAAAACCACCCCTTAGAAGCGTCAAGGCGAAAAATTGGTTTCACCATAAAATTGGCCACTAAAAAAATATAACCTTGAAAAGTTTCAAAACTTCCTTTTTTAATCATAAAGATATTAAATAAAAACCTAATTTCTTCAGTAACTTTCAAAGGGTTGTAGCTCCCTTAATATGCATTTTCGGCCATATGTTTATAGGAACTTTTTGCCTTATTTTTATGCAAGGATTACGCTCCTGAAAGGATGCCGCTTACTTTGAATCACCCAGTATTTTGCAAGGATTTCTAGTTGTTAATGTTTTTGGTTAGTTTAGAGACTTCACATATTATTGGTTCGGACTCGTTTTATTTTAGAGATTTTGATAGTGTTTAGTCGAATAGTTTTTAGCCATTCGTGTTTTTATATGCGTATGATACAGATAAGTGCCCACATGGTACATAGAAAAACCACAGATTTCTTATGCGAGAATACCCATTTAGGATTTAAACAAACATACCTATATCCAAAAGTTAATGATAAGGAAGATACGGGGTGTTAAAGAGATATAAATATTTTTTATTCATGCATTTCGATAATTTTTAATAAGTTTTAAACATTTTAATAAAACTCGGTTTCGAGGAGTTTTTAGATATCAGCTATTTATATCTGCGCAGTTGTAATTATAGCTAATACGATGTTATTGAAGGTTCATACATACTTTCGGGTGCACTGAACAACTAAAACGTGAATACCTTAAAAACGGTTGTCAAGACCGATTCTTACTAAGTATACCTTTTTGTGTAGAGAGCCTAGAGAAGCTTACTAGTTTACATACATACAGAGTAGTAACAAAAAATTGGGTAGTTTTAGAGAATTTTAAATAGTGTACCCAACGCCCTCTAGTCTACACACAAAAATTAATATTTGATCTGAAAAGCTAATGTTTAAAACCCCGAGCTACCGTTTTATTAAGATCTTTAAAAAGGGGGAACAATTATCGAAATAAATTTACTTTTTCTTTTTAATATGACACCCCCGTATTTTCCTTATTATAAGCTTTTGGATATTAGGTATGTTTGGTTAAATCTTAATATTTTGGCATATGGAATCTGTGGTTTTTCTGTGTATCATTAATTAACGGACACCCTGTATACAAAGTTTTTAAAATGGTTTTTGACTTACGGAACCATGAAAAATGTTTTGCTCTGCCAGGTACCTCATCGTCCTGTCGGTCGTCGCTTTGATAATTTTGAATTTTCAATATTTAAACCACATTTATGTTATTGTTTTAAGTTATGCCTATTATAGTAACCCAATAAATTTTGTTTACAACAAAAAGTTTTTTTGTTTTCTCCTTAATTCTACGCCACTGATCTGCCTAAAATCAACATGGCCGAAAATGGCCCTTCTTGACGTCACAGCCGCGCTAGCCAATATGGCGAATGTCGTGACCTTATCTCATCAATTGACTTTGGCTTAAAGCAACGATCCACCGCCATTTATATTGGTCAAAATATTTGATGATGGTTATCTCAAAACCAAAATAAAAAAATAACAACCGAATTAGTCTTATTACACTAAATTAGTTCTGTTATTATTATATTATAATTAAGGGAAGTACAATGTTCCTATAATAAATAAATAAATAAATACTCCAATGTTATTATACATTTAACACATTAAAAAATATATTTTACATTAAAGTTTTAAGAATATATTAATTTTGGCATTTTCGTTCGCATGTCGACGCATGCCGTAATTATTTATTCAATATTTACCTGTTGGTATTCTACGCGCGTTGGACAGTTTTTTCCAACGCATTGCCTGTAAACCTTTTAAGTTAGCTGATGCTGATTAAGTCTGTTGAAGAGCTAATTTAAAAGCCTTTAGAATAAGGTAAAACTTAATCTCCTTGAAGTGTTTAACGTTTGTGTTGGTGGGAGAAGAGGATAACCGTAAAAAGCAAATTTTGACACAAAAAATGTATCCCTTTAAAAATAAAAATGTACGTTATTCAGGATTTTTTAATACCTGTACGAAAAACATTATTAAATAAGAGTGCACATTTTAATTAAAATGCACTATACAGGATGTCTCTAAAAGGTCTACACAAAATGCTATCACTAATTCTTTGGGCCAAATAACAACAATCTTTACCTTAGTTAAAAAGTTGCTCTTTTCCATGATACAGGGTATTTACAGTTTTTATTTAATTTTGATATTTTTACACTCTGTATCTCGCAAACAATGAATTTTTACTAAGATTAGTTGTGTTAAATCATTGTATATTGACGTAAGAACATTATGGTAGCATTTTGTACAGACCGTTTACACAAACCTAGCGGACCTAGATGAAGCACGAAAGAAAGTGTGGACAACGTGCAATTTAAAATATCTTAAAAATTATTATTCGTAGCGATATTTACTAAATATACCTTTTTATTTAGAAAATATAAGAAAATAAAAATTTGTAACCCCCGTGACCTAGTGGACAGAGCTTTGATCTTCGAAGCCAGAGGTCGGCGGTTCGATTCCCAGCGGGGGAGACATATTTAGGTAGTAGTTATTTAAAAATAACGACCGTGATGGCACTACCGCATTGTCTAAAAGGTGCTGTGAAATGCAACTGCATCTTTCAGTGCTTGGACAACGTTGACGGAACAAGGGGAACGATGGGTTAAACATCTAATAACCCGACACCCACGGTACTCTGGTATTTAGGCATAGACCTTCGTGGGATGCCAAAAGATAAAAAAAAACCAAACCTATAATATACTGGGGCTAACAAAAGTTATGGCAATTTCAACATATGCAACGGACTGCAGGTAGGTACCACTACATTTTACAATACAAAAATAAGTATATTTTGATTTTTCGCTTTACGAAACCTCCTTAAAACCGAAATTTGTAAAAAAAAATGTTTAATTATACCTAAATAAAATATTTAAAAAACAACTTAAATTTAATAAAAACTTTGACACCCTGTATCTTTGTATTAAATAATCAACTTTTAAATTAGGCAAATTGCATTAAATCATGGTACAGTGCTTGTTTAAATTCAGGAACCCCCTCCTAACTTTTGAATTGTTTGGTATTTTTTTATAAAAATTTGAGGACTTTAGTCAGAACATAAACCAAATTTTAGATAGGAAATGACAGATATAAAAGTCAAACTGACAGCTGGGCGCCATTTTAAAAAAGAAAAATTGAATGGGAAGGGGGTCTTGAGGCACAAAATTTTAAAGTGGTGGGGAGGTATTTTGAAAATTACCTTACCCAAAAGCCTCATTTAAATGGCTGTATTTATAAAAAGAAAATAAATAAATAGATCTTTATTTAAAAGTTAAAAAATTTACACTCTTAAAATAAAATTTTTGAATCTTTTAAAGTAAGCTACACTTAATGATCCTTTAAGGATTTATTAATGGTAATATTTGTAATACTATACAGGGTAGGACAAAAATTATAGATTTTTAAAAGACTTTTCAGAAAATACCACATTAGATATATCTGCCTTTATAGTTTGGAAGATATTGCCATCCAAATCAGATATATAGGTAATTTTTAAAGTAACGTCATTTTTGGGAGGGAAAGGAGTTTACTTTATATTCTGGGGTTATAAAGAACTTTTCAGAAGCTTTAAAATGATGTGCCACAAGACCCCCGTTTCCATTTAACCTTTTCTTTTCAAAATGGGGCCTAGCAGTCAGTTATTTCATCTGTCATTTCTTCTCTAAAATTTAGTTTATTTTGTCTTACTAAACCCCTTAAATTTTTATTAAAAATTACCAAACAATTCAAAAGTTAAGTAAAAGGGTCCGAAATTTAGACAAGCACTGTGTTTTTTATCTTTGGACAATCCACGAAGGCCGAAAGCCTAAATACTAACGTACCGTGGGTATCTTCAGCAAGGTAAGAGAAAGTTTGTTAACACGGGACTTAAAAACTTGAAGATTTGCGGGTGAAGGAAAGACCAGAGCTGGCAGTAGGTTCCACAGTCCAGAAACTCTAGGGATAAAAAAACGAACGAAATGGGAAGTTCGGGGCCTATCCAGTTGGACCGTATAGGGATGCATACGTGCGGCACCACGAGTTTCTCTGTTGGGAGCTGCAAGAGGAGGGACTATACTGGATAATTCGTCGGAGCAGAAGCCGTAAAAGTATCTATAAAAGAGCGATAGATCTCTCACAGCTCGACGATGGGCAAGAGAAGGAAGTCTTTGAGCAAGCAAAGGATCATTAATAAGACAAACAGCTTTTCTTTGAATGCTGTGGGTTGTAGGAGATGCTATTCCCCAGACATGAGAACAATATTACAGACCTCTAAGAGACACCCTGTACAGGGTGGCTCGAATTCGACGCTCATCATTGGGATTTCGGAAACCGTAAGAGATGCAGGATCGGTTAAATAAAGGCAAAGTTGCGCAATTTAATGCTCAATAAAATGCCGTTTTGCGTTTTAAAAAATTCCGAGTACCTCCGAAGATATTCGAAAAAACCGGAATTTTCAATTTTGGTTTCTATTGTTTCCTGGCTATATTTGTTAAGATAACTTAAAATGAAAAACACGTTTTCATGGCCACTTTTTCTGCTCTATAATTCAATGTGATTAAATATTGAGTCTGACGTTTCGGCTTCTGGCGACCATCATCAACTTAATTTTTTTAAATACGGACGTGATATTTTTTCAATTTCATTAAATCCTTTCATTACTATTAAAACACTATATATCGCCACTTTGATATTTGCCGACGTTTCGTACAGACAATTCCATCACCAGAATATTGCATATTTATTTCACCATAATACGGCCCTGAACTACATTTTTAGGTAAGAAAGTAAAAAAAAGAATAAACTTATTACATTTTCATAATGTTTTATTGCAACTCATTGATATCTAACAGCGGAAATTACTTTATTAACAGAAACTAACCAGCAGGTACGAATTCAAGGGAGAACTTTATTTAATGTATGGATTGGTATGTGGAGGAACAAAATTATTGGACCTTTCGTTTCGAAGGGACCTTAACTTCCGAACGATTTCTAAATTTGATTAGGAGTGATGTCTTAGACGCCCTAGATAATCAACCTTTGCAGTAATATGGTGGCAGCAAGACGGAGCTCCTGCCTACAATGGAAGGGAAGTAGCTCAATTCCTTTACCATATATTTCCTAATAAATGGTTTTGCAAGATGGCCCGCTAGGAGCCCAGATCTTAGTCCCCTGGATTATTTCCTTTGGGGATATCTTACAAACCGTTTATTTAAAAATGCACCTCACGACCTTTAAGTACTACGACAAAATTTGATAAGGGAAGTCGCTGCCATTCCTGCGAGAACAATTAATCGAGATGTATTAAAAATACAAAGCATAGCAAGAAAATGCATCGAGGCGGAAGGTTATCTCTTTGAACACTTATAATAGTGATTAAATTATGTTTATTTTTAATATGGGCATCAAGATAGTATTACAAATTGTTTATGTAAGCTGATTTGTTGTCTACCTTTTTGTATCTTATGTCTAATATTCATGAAATTTTCGGTTAATAAAGTAATTTCCGCTGTTAGATATCAATGAGTTGCAATAAAAAGATTACGAATATGTAATAAGTTTATTCTTTTTGTTACCTTCTTACCCTAAAAATGTAGTTCAGGGCCGTATTATGGTGAAATAAATATGCAATATTCTGGTGATGGAATTTTCTGTACGAAACGTCGGCAAATATCAAAGTGGCGATATGTTGTGTTTTAAGAGTGATGAAAGGATTTAATTAAATTGAAAAAAATATCAGGTCCGTATTTAAAAAAATAAGTTGATGATGGTCGCCAGAAGCCGAAACGTCAGATTTAATATTTAATCACACTGAATTATAGAGCAGAAAAAGTGGCCATGAAAACGTCTTTTTCATTTTAAGTTATCTTAACAAATATAGCCAGGAAACAATAGAAACCTAAATTGAAAATTCCGGTCTTTTTCGAATATCTTCGGAAGTACTCGGAATTTTTAAAACGCAAAACGATATTTTATTGAGCATCAAATTGCGCAACTTTGCCTTCATTTAACCGATCCTGTATCTCTTACGGTTTCCGAAATCCCAATGATGAGCGTCGAATTCGAGCCACCCGGTACAAAAACATTGCTTGAATGTCATAGTTTATTGTCTTAACAGCTAGTAATCGTATAAGTCGTTGTGTATCTATTACTTGACGCAGATTTTCAGCAAAGCCGCAATAGTTCAAGAAAATCTCATTTACTTGGACGAACAAATCGTCTGCAGTCAGTTAATGCGATTAGTTCGCTCTTTTTTAATTCCAAACACGAAGCACGAAACCTTAACTAAAGCGAGTTTGAAGGGGTATTTAGTTTACTGTCAGTTTTATTAATTCACGAGGAAACCTTTACCAACATATTATTTTTATTTTCGGATAAAGAAAAATAGTAGTTACTAAGAAAAATAAGTTAAATCCAGTTCACTTTGAGTACAAACTAGATAATGCGGCAATTGGTCGTTGTGAAACATTTAAGGACCTGGGTATCACTTTTGATACAAAGTTTTCTTTTGCAAAACACATAGAGGGGATATGCAGTAAAGCAATGAAGATGTTGGGTTTTATCATGCGTAATTCTAGAAACTTCAACAACCAACATCCAAACTTTGAAAACCTTATATTTCTGTTACGTCCGCTCTGTTCTTGAATATGGTTCTATTATTTGGCACCCGATTTACAACAAGTACATAAATCAAGTAGAACATGCCAAAGAAAATTTGTAAAATTTCTTGCATTTAAAGGTAGTGGACATTTTCCACCGAGGGGTGTAGACCAGGGATAGCTCCTTAAACGGTTTCAGATTCCCTTTTTGAATAATCGTAGAAAATTTATATCAATTCAATTTTTGTTTAAAGTCTACAGATGCTTTGTTGAGTGTTGTTAATTATCCTGAATTATTATATCGAATTCACTAAATAATTCTATTTTACTACGGGATCAATGGTGAGATTATATCTTAATGTAGACTCTTGCTTTCTGTGTTATTCACCATGGAGGCGGTAAAGCCGCTTTTGATAAGTTTCTATAAGTTAGATCAAACGCGTCAGTGGAGAGGGTCCTGGTAAATACCATGAAAAGCAGGATTTCTTCTCTTAACTGTCAAAAAAGGGATTTACATTTCGTACTACATTAAACGTTAAAACATTTAAACTTCTAACAGTTGGAGGTTCTTTTATACTTAAAAAGACTATCTGTTTCAATGTCTACTTAAAGTTATTTAAATATGAAAATATACAATGTAACAGTAAAAGCAACATCAACTAAATAAGAAGATGAAATAACTATAAATTCATTTAGTTTGTGTTTTGTGTGTTTTTAGTCCCGTAACACATAAGCAGGGGATATATTCCGGGATGTCGCCCCGTTTACAGTTCCAAAATCGGAAGGATTAAATTCCTTTAATTCCGGGATTATCGGGATCAATAGGTAAATTTCATTTTTTATAATAATATTGCATGAAACGAAACACATTTGATTTTTTTGTCAATTTATCGAGTTTTTTTTTGTATCTTTGAACAAACCATGAAGGCTAAAAGCCTAAATACTAACGTACCGTGGGTGTTTTAAGGGAGGTAAGGGGAGTTTGTTAACACGGGACTTAAATACTTGAAGATTTGGGGGAAGGAAAGATTTACGCGGACAGCAGGTTCCACATTCTAGAAACTCTAGGAATAAAAGAACAAACAAAGTGGGAAGTTCGGGGCCTGTCCAGTTGGATCGTATAGGGATGCATACGCGCGGCACCACGAGTTTCTCTGTTGGGAACCGTAAGTGGAGGAACTATTGGAACGTTTTTGATACTTTTTTGCCCTAGGGAGTAAAAGTACAAATTTACGCTCGGTCGTACAAAAAGTATTTATACAAGTTATGGACTAAGAGGAAATTGGTCACGACGTGTTATGACGTCACATCTCCCATTTTTCGGCCATGTTCTTCAGTGCCGGAGATATGCAGTTTATTATATTAGTAGAACAACCATTTATACAACAGTTTTTAATTATTATTAAGTTGTAAATTCTTTTACTTTAAATAAAAAAGACATTTGGAATTACATCTTCCAACAATTATCACTTTCAAAACAATGCAAAATGAAATGCGCAAATTCTAGACGCCACTGGATTGATCATCAGCTTTGATTTTACCCAGCCTTGCCAACTTTTCTCCGTAGAGTGCTTTTCCTTGCGGCCCCGATTTCGAACCGCCTAAAAGTTGAGGATATGTCGCAACCTTATAAATATAAACTAACCTTGGTCTAACACCACCTGTGATCTATTACCTTTTTGTTGTTTTACAAATTTGATTAATATCTTTTTATTCGTAGCTTGGCTAACAATTACAGAAGTAAATTGCTAGCTTAAAAGAAAACTGAACGAGCTTAATATGGATAGGCAAATCGTAAATGCAGCTCCACATCGCCGCTCGCCGACCGCATTGAATTTAAATAAGCGATCGCATCAAGGATAATGCAAACCAATTTAAATGATTTGTAATGTTTAATTACGGCACCATTTACCTTGCTATGGATTATTAAAATGCTGGGTATTGATATATTTTAAAATTATACTGGAAAGCAGAAAAATCTAGGCCACTTTGAAATTTGATTTTTAAAAATATTTGTTATAAAACGATAAATCATTGGTACTATCAAAAACAATTGTAGTTTTACTATAGACACCCAGAACAATGCTAGGTTTTTGGTCATCAGTTTGGACGCTCGCTTCGTGGAATTTATGAAGCGGATGGCGAGCAGTGGTGCAGAGGCTAACGCGTCAGCCTCTCACCGCGGCGATCCGGGTTCGAATCTCGGAGTCGGACATCGGATTTTTCATTGCTTGTCACCTCACAGTTGGCAATGGCAAACCACTGTGTAGTATTCTGCCATTTCTAGTAGTTATTTAAAAATAACGTCCGTGGTGGCACTACCCCTTTGTCTAAAAGGTGCTGTGAAATGCAAAAAAACTGCATGTTTCAGTGCTTGGATAACGTTGACGGAACACGACAATATTGGGTTAAACATCCAGTAACCCGGCACTCACGGTACACTGGTATTTAGGCATAGGCCTTCGTGAGATGTTATAAAGAAAAAAAAATCATCCAGTACACACGTAAACAGTACGTATAATTAGCCGCTTTATAAATGTAGCCAAGCCAGCGTCCAAACTGATGACCAAAAATTTTGCATTGTTCTGAGAGTCTATAGTGAAACTTCAAATGCATCTCTATACAAATTAACTGAATTAAATCGGCATTTATTACTTTGTTTGTACTTTTATTTCTAGAGTTTCTACACGGAAAAATATTTTGAATATTGTAGCAAATAAAAAAAGTTTTTTTAAGTCCGTTTTACAGTCGGCAAGTTATTTCTGCAATTTTGTTGCAGCAACTTTCTTTAACAATAAACTTGCTGCAAGTTTATTGCAGATTCGTTTTACAGTCGGCAATTCGATTTTTAATATTTCAAAAATAGGGCCAGGTACCAACGTGTCAAAATGTAAAAATAAAGTTAGAAACTAACCTAGCTATTGACCGGTATTTAGAATAGCTGTTAAAAACGAAAAAGAGCCACCGCGGCTACAATTTGCCTCATTATTACTGCCGCTACCCTCCTGGGAGATAAAAATTTAAGAAGAAAAGCAAGAAGGTAGTGGTCACTCAACTAGTAACTTTGGGTGGGGTTGGTACTTTTGTGGGGTTGTGTTATTGTCCATTACGCCTACTGTTAACAGTGTGCAAAACTAGTAAATCGAAACCAGTATTTTTGCTAATGCCTTCAATATATTAGTAATCATTGCTACAATGTTTATTTAACAGTATTGTCCAAACTGCGTTTTTTAGGCGGCTTGTGGCTGCTCTGGTTGTATCGGCAACGTCGAAGTTAAGCAGTAAACTGCGCGCCTATAATTTGGATAGGTGACCGGGCCGTTGTCGGTTTTGGGCAACGGCACGCGGTGTTCTGCTCGGTAGTGAACGAACGGACCGAGCAGCAACCATCCAAGTTATAAAATGAATGGTGTGTGAATGAGAAGAAGTAGCTGTCAAGGTACAATAAATCTTCAGGCTGCAATGCACAACCTAGGGGGCGGTCGTCGAATCTGGGTGGGATGACCCCGAAAGGGCGAAAAAACTACGTTTTTAGCAAGAAACCGTCACCATCAGTATCCTTTACTATAATATATCGTATCAGCTATTTTTGAAGGTAAATCGGCCAGTAATGCAAAAACAAAAGAAGCACTAGTAGTCACCCAATCTGAAATGTTTACATGCCGGCATTCGCGTTAGACTGTCTCCTTTTCACGCATTGCCTGTTTACATCTTTCGAGGACTAATTCTTTATGTGCTTCAAAGATGAAGCACCTTCTCTTTTTGATATATCACATACTGCTACACTATGCATCCTAAAATAATGTAGGATCCACTAGTTTTATAGATGGTAGGTACGTCTTTAAACAAAAAGTGTTATATAAAACTACAGTTTTTAACTATAAATTGCTTTCACATTTTTATTCCGTGTACCGTTAAGCTGCGTTCAGACTTTCAACAATTTGCCGTGCCACTCCACGCCGCATACCCTGCCACAAAACGCGGACGTGAAAGTGGACGGAATTCACGTCTTTTTAAGAACATGGCGAATAATTTGCCGGCGATTCACAACTTGTTGGTTTTTGGCGTCAATGAAGCGCGAAAACAGGTTGGTTAATTTGGACGAATGTTTGGTGAGTTGTTGCAAGTCTCGGTGCGGCTTAAGGAGTAACATTTATCAACCATCATAAAAAATCATATATTATAAAAATTTAAAATAGACAGAAGTCTGGAAAGAATAATTTAGTCGGTATAATATGGTTAGCAATATTGCAAGTGCAGCCTGACAAAAAGCCTTTGAATTTGAATGAGCCCCTGTTAAACGAGTAAATGCAGCTTTTAGAATGATTTGTAATGTTCAGTGCGAGGCTTTTTACTACATTTTCAATTGTTGGAGGTTACTCCTTTTATGCTAAGTCATAGTGCATTATCATAATGGATCTGTAGAGAATTTATTTGGGAGGTTTTTTTTATTAATTGTTTATGTAGACCGTATTGTGCCCCTTAAGTTATCCCACTGATCTTAGAATGTGCTCAAATGTTATAAGTTTATGGGAAATGGGATTTCTTATGGCCAGTCGGAAAGGTTGTTATTATATTAAAATAATATTATTTTGTTTTTAAATTTCGACTTTTGTAAGCATTTTAGATATTAACATAAATAAAGTTTGAAGTTTGTACACAAAGTGTATACTTATTTCAATCGATATCTTGGACCGATTTTTATAAAATTATTTTAAATCCAGACATACTAGCATTTGGTATGTAAAAAAATTATTTAAAAAAATAATTTAAGTGTGGTAAAATTATAAAAATTACTCGTTATTTTTTTTATAGAGTTTGAAAGGCTTACAAACACCATTTTTAATAATAGTGGTAGTATTAATTTTTTGACACGGACTTACATTTTATGCCTAGGGTAATTATATCTTTAACCCAAAATCAAGTATATTAATTGATTACATTTTAAATTAAACAAAAATCAAAATAAACCCAGGCTTATAAAACAACTCAATCGGCATAATACGGATAGCTGCATCGAGAAATGCAGCTCGGCACCAAAGCTCGAGGACAGATTTGAATTTAAATGAGCGACTGCAACATGGGGTAATGTAAGTCCTTCAGAATAATTTGTTACGTTCGATAGCTGCGCTTTTTACTGAATTTTAAATTACTCCAGATTTTACGTCGCTATTTCAAGTGGCTGTGCATTAAAGTAATTAATCTTTTTAAATCTATAAGCTCGCAGGGCTGGGTTGTCGAAAAATTAGGGAATTTTTCAAAGCTTTAGATTTAAAGAATTTGATCATCCATCATATAGACCAGATCTAGCACCAAGTGACTTTGGGGACTTACTTCAAAGATTGGTATTATTATTATTTTTTTATCTTTGTAACATCTAACGAAGGCTTATGCCTAAAAACCAATGTACCGTGAGTGCCGGGTTATTGGATGTTTAACCCATTTTTTACCCTGTTCGGTCAATGTTATCCAAGCACTGAAACATGCAGTTTTGCATTTTACAGCACATTTTAGACAACGTGGTAATGCCACCACGGACGTTATTTATAAAAAAACTACTACCTAAGATTGACAGAAAGCTACACAGAGGGAACCGAGATTCGAACACGGGTCGCTGCGGTGAGAGGCTAGTATACGTTAGCCACTACAGCAAGCTCGCCACACCATCATTATTATGGCGTTCTCAGGCAATATACAGAATTTTTCGTAACCACGCCACGGTACGAAACTTAAAGAGGAATTTCTTATGCATTTTTATTTAAAAAATTGATACACATAGGTCCGAACTTTATTTCTGACACCCTGTATGTATGTAGGTAATTTGATTGAAATTGATAAAAACTTTGATGCCTATTGGTGCCTAAACGGTGAGGTTTATCGACTTTAATAAAGAAGACCTTATTTTTTTAGGTTTTTATTTGTCTATAAAATGGCGCCCCCAGCTTTGCGATATCTGTCAAAATAAAAAAGTTATGATGTAAATAAATTTTAAGTTTTAAGTGAAGTGCCCTCTGGCGGTATTTAAAAAAGTACTTTTATCTTAAAATTTTAGTACCTATCTGCAAAGCTTGATTTGTGTGCCAAATATCAACTGGATTGGTTAAAAAATAAATGCAATATGGCGAAAAAACCAAAATAAAAATTGAACTTTGACGGCTTGTAACTTAAAAACGAATGACATTTTGAAAAAAACATTATATGAAGCACTACTCTTATTTTGTCAAGTAAAATTACCCCCTTAAGTTTCGTGATTGATTTTTGAATCAACCTGTATATTTATTTCAGTATCTTTGACCAAATATTAAATACATATAACCAATACCTTGCTGACCAATTATTTAATTATACTGACCAATTTTGACCATTTTGTAATGAATTGCATTCTTTTTAATTGAGATTTAAATGACCTTAATATTTTAAACACGCTGTAAAAGTTGGTGTATGGATGACCAATTGGTCACACTTAGTGACTATTTATGACCATTTCGTGACCAATCCAGAATCGATTTTTAAACCTCAAATTTCCATTTTGAGCTGCCAAATAGATGGGGATAATTTAAAGTAATTTACAACAAACGTTGTTTATTTTAAAAATTTAGTAATTTTGTGATGGATGTTAAACTGTTACATCAGTTTGTCTCATGTTTCCATTTTATTGTAATAACAAAATTCATCATTAGAACACATGTGACATTTAAACTCTTAATCCCTCTCGAAACGTTACCCTCTGAAGGAAATAGGTGACATTTGTGACGTCATGACATGAAAGAATTTTATCGCGAAAATAAAATGATTTAAAATTATTTTAAAGAATTTCACGCGAAAATATGGTTAAGGTAAACTATAAACTATTTTAATCGGCATATAAAAGTAAACAAGATTAATTCGACATAGATTGCCTCTTAGTACATAATCTGTGAAATAATCCCATTGAACCGTACACGTTGTACAGGCTTGTTTTCCCGATAAACACGCTCTTCCTGATCTAGATTGTAATAAATGATGTAGAAGACAAGCGGTGAATATTGATGAGATAATCTCAATAAAAATGTAATGTACGTGCAGTGCCGCTAAGCTTTCAGTATAGGATTGATATTGCTCATTTTTTAATGAATCATTTGACGTTATTTTTATACAGGGTGATTCAAAAATCGATCACGAAAGTTGAGGGGTGATTCTATTTGACAAAATAAGGGTAGAGCTTCTTATATTTTTTTTCAAAATGCAGATTCTAAAATTTTAAGACAAAAGTACCTTTTTAAATGCCGCCAGAGGGCACTTTACCTAAAACTTAAAATTTATTTACATCCCAACTTTTTATTTTGACAGATATCGCAAAGCTGGGGGCGCCATTTTATAAACAATCAAAAACTTAAAAAATAAGGTACTCTTTATTAAAGTCGACATACCTCACCGTTTAGGCACCAATAGACATCAAAGTTTTCATCAATTTCATTCAAATTACCTACATACATACAGGGTGTCCAGTAACTCAACCGACAAACTTTACAGGGCGATTCAACAATAGAAAATAAAAAAAAACTTCATATAAACATATGTCCTTAACGTCTTAGTTTTTGAACTACGGTGTGTTAAATATTTAAAAAAATCCCTGCTTTCTAAGTCAGGCTTGGAGATTGGTTTAAGAATCTAAAAGGAGTGAAGGAGTACTATCTTCAACAAAACAATGCATAGATTTTGTTGTGGAAGAAATAAGGTCATTGATCTGAAGAAGAAACAAAGTTGGTGCCAGTATTAAACTCTGAGGCACTCCAGCATTACCTTGGTGAGAAGGAATAAAGAGTGGCCATCTACAATGAGTAATATTCGTCATGTACCAGCAAATTAGAAATATCCCATAAATGTCATTAAGTGTTTATGGCAATAGCATATGTTAGTCGGTTTCCTTAAGTCACTAAAGATTATTTTTAATGGGTTTAAGAAATACAAAACGAAGGGGCCTATTTATGGTTTTCTGTAAATATTATCGTCCAGATGACAAATATATCATCGTCAGATAAATACACCCTAAAATGTTTATATAATCTAGACAAGGGTTCTCAAACTAGAGAAGACCCATATTATGTTACTATAAAAATTTGTTAGGATTAAAACAGAATTGTCAAATAAAAGGAAACAAAGGAAATAATTTTTAATATAATATGTACTGTTTATAATATTTTTAATGGTATAAACAATAATTATAATGCAGAAAGACATAGAAAAGAGACTACAAACATTAAATACACCTGTAACTACAAATCAAAGACCAAGCTCATTTTTGTTTATATTTTTATGTTGATATCATAAGTTTTGAAGATTAAGGTCGGACTGACCAGTTGTTTTATTAAAAGTTTTGTTTATTGTGAATTAAAAGGAAAATTCTTATTTTATTTTAAAACCAGGAAGGTAACGCCATCTAGAGCTTTAAACTTAAACTATAGAAAAGACTACCCGGTAACACCCTAGCCAATAGAATTAAGGTAATGTTTATTAAAGGGATGCTGCCTAGACCGTAATACAAACCCTAATTGGTCTTGTGTTTTTATGTTACAGTGGGTTCAATATTTTATTGGAACCTTTGAGAATTTTAAGTAATTTTATGACAATATTGGGGGTGGCTTTTGAAGGACAGCCCTTGTCCAGAAGCCACAATAGAAGTTTCATGTAATTGAAAAGTCAGTCTGTCTATAACGTTAGTTAGTTGAAAGTCTGTCTATAATGTTGGTTAGTTGAAAGTCTGCCTATAATGTTAGTGAGTAGAAAGTCTGTCTATAATGTTCCTTAGTTAAGAATCTGCCTCTAATTTTCTTTGCTTTTAAGTCTGTCTATAGTTTTCAATAGAGTAAGTTTTGTTAATAAGTTAAATAATAGTCTCACTATGTCTTTCTTTGATTTCGGTTAAGTCTTGCTTTAACCTTTTTTTAAGTGAAAATTTAAGCCTTCTTATAGTTTTTATGCTTTTCTTTAGAGTTTGGTTGATTTTCTAAGTTTTCATTTTAACTTTTTTTACTTTTATTTTTATTTTATATCATTCTCATATTTTTATACATTTTTTAGTTATTTTTCTTTATTAAAATGCTAGTTAATTTTGTTTAAACATTTCTTTTAATTTAACATTCATCTCCTATTACTAACCTTGAAAAGACAGCTTTTGTGTAAATTGTGTGGCAAAACGTTAAAAGAAGCAGTACAAGTTAGCAACAGAGAAATTAGGTAAGTGTAACTTGGAATAAGCTAACATGTACTAACTAAGTATTGTTCTACAAGATCTTCATGCTACCAGAGTGTCTTCATCAAATTATATTTTTTGTTCTTCTTAATTTTGTTGTATCATGACTTAGACACTGTTTGCTAGTTGCCGCGCTACCACATATTTTATAGGACTAGCTCACTGTCTAAGTAATATATTAGTAACAGGGAATAAGTCATTCTGTTACATTTTTGGTGTGCAGCGTAAGGGATCTAAAGTTATATTTTTGTTGGCCAGCTTAAGGTATCTAAAGTTACATTTTTGGTGTGCAGCTTAAGGGATCTAAAGTTATATTTTTGGTGGCCAGCTTAAGGTATCTAAAGTTATATTTTTGGTGGCCAGCTTAATGGATCTAAAGTTACATTTTTGATGCCAGCTAAAAGGATCTAAAGTTTGTTTTTACAAAAAAACATTACTGTTTTTAAAAGTATTTTATTTTTATAACTTTAGCATAAAGAATCAAACGCCAGAATATGAAAATTTTTATTTTATTGTTTTATTTAGTAAGACCTTAAGAAAACGTAAAAAGTTTAAATAAAAGTAGATGTTTTATGTTTTTTTTTAGAAGTAAATTAAAGACAAATACCAAGTTGCGAATTGCGTAAATTTTATTTTGTTTAATAGGTATTTTTTTTTGTAGTTTATGAATATGCATTTTTCTTTAAAGTAAATTTTGTATTAAATTTTGAAATAAACCATTTAGATGCATATAAGTTTTCTGGTTTAATTTGTTACAGATATAGTTATTTTATTTTAATAATTTTTTATAAAGCGATACAAAATTTAGTTACTATATTATAGTAGGGTTTTCAGAGGATGAAGGCACATGGAACGTCCAGAGAAATAAAGAACTCATAGTTTAGTAGACTAACCAAAAGAAATTAAAATTAAGATACTTGTTGTGTTAAGCTAAAGCTAAGTTAATTCAAGTAAATACATGGCATAATATTTTAAGCAGATATTTTATCGGTAAATGTTGAGAGAACACAAGTATCGTATTTTAGTTTTTTTTTTTTTTCATAGAGACTTGATTAAGACTAACTTCGGCATAGCAGACTCCCTTGACGTGTAGCTGCAAATACACGTCATTGTAAAATATGTAGAATTGGGACGGTTAGAGGATTTGTTAAGCATTTATTTATTGTTGGTATTTTTTTCTTTTAATGAAATTTTGAAGTGCAATATCTTATTGAGTTATTATTTTATTGTTTTTTTTTGCATAGAATTGGCAAATTAGGAGATGTTGATGGGAAAAAATAGAGAGGAGAAAGCTGCCCGTATAGGAATTTCTGTTAACCCAGGTATAAGGCATTTTATTTTATTTCAGGTGCTATGTTATGTTTTCTTTATTGAATAAATAGGATTGCAGTTAAAAGATTGGCATATAACACACAGATTACTAAAAGCAACGAATGATACATCTAGATTGGGAAAAATATTTTTAGTTTTATTTCAGCAAAGCGAGCCAGCAGGGTAGACCGATCATCATTAAAGTTAAATAGGATGTTCTAAAGGTTTTTAGTAAACACTTTTTTTTTTTTTTATTGGATTTGAACCCTCATCTACCTGGTAATTAACAATTATTTTCTTTTATTTTTCAGAGGTTTTATGGGTTGACAAAATTTTAATTTTCGGTTTTGGAATGAATTGGTTGTAAATAGGTTTTCTGCTGACTGCTTTATACATTTTTATTTATTAGGTAGGGAGACGCACCTTAATTTGAGAATTATTTATAGGGCACGATATTTAAGTTATAGTAGTTTGACAATCCTAAACCGTGCGAAGTCCCATTTTTATATATTAAATTGCACTAGGTTTATAAATAAAAATCTGTACGCGAGATTTTTATTTAAGGTGTAAGGTGTACATTGAATCACAAAAGTTAACATTAGAAAGAGAGTTTAATTATGTAATAGGTGTTTAAAGACGAGTTAAGATTCGGAACAAGCTTGAAGTAATTTTTTTTTGATTAAGTAGAATAAAATTGTTAATGAATATTCTTTATATGAAACCAACTTAATCTGTGGAATTAAACATGTCTGTTTTTAGGTGGTTAAATTTTGAACTATGCATTTTAAATAGCAATTACGTTTAGCTTTTATTGGATTTTACTATTTTCAAAATTTCGGACAGCATTTTATAGTTTTTTTTTTTTTTGTATATGCGTCGAAACTTTAAAATATTCTTAAATTTTTTTTTCTGTTTATACCTAATAAAAAGTAAACAAATTATTTTAAATTTTCTTTCTTTAAGTAAAGGCGTAGTTCCGTAATTTTAATATTTGATTGTGTGAATTTTTTTTTATTATATATAAATTAAAGAAATATTTAGAATTATTTACTTTTGGGATTCAGTGGCACTGACACACAGTTATTGACGCGAGGATTAAAAGGGTTACCGATTCGAAACATTGAAAATTTTATCGTTTAATATTCCGACAATTTTTTTAAAAGAAAGTAAGTCATGATTAAATAATTTTTGTAGAGTTTGTGTTTTTTTTAAGTGTGTTGTTTTGTGTTGTAGTGTTTATTAAAGAGTAATAAACGAGGAAATAAAGTGAAAAATATACGGGGAATGTAGAAGTGAAACATTACGTATGTTGTGTGGTTATCCTGGCATAGAAGGGAACTATGGGGATACGGTTTAATCTTGCATGGACAACTAGGAAAATCCTACCCTATTGTTGATCAAGACAGTAGTGTTGTTGAATTAGCGCTTTACATCGATGTTTATCGATAACTACGTATTTCGTGATAGTGGATAAAAAGGCCACTCACAAGGGATACAGTGAGGAAAATGGAAAATGTGAGTTTTAGGGCGTAAATGACGCAATAGTGGCGGTGGGTTATCGTCAACAGAGGTGACTAACCCAGAAACCGTGGAAGTGGTACCCTCCTTTGTAAGCGAGATACGTATGTCTAATTCGACTGATTTACCAGCAGTTTTTAATTTAAGGCGTAATAGACCGGAAAAGTTGGCGGACAATAGCATGGATAACAATAGAAATAAAATTCAACAGTCTACTAGTGAGGGCTGATCACCCCCTAGTAAAGGCTGTCTGAAGACTTGGTAATACTAGAATTTCACGGCTGCAAATTTTTTGTCTTTGTGGATATCCGGAATCCCCCAGGCACTATAATTTGCTAGCCACTAAAGCATATCAATAAAGAGATATATCTATAAGTATTGTAAACATCAATTGAACCACTAGCAAAAAGAAACAGGTACTAAGTATATTGTACGCCTACTTAATGTAATTACAATACCTCAGACCATTATAAGACACACCCCCTAATAAAATTGGTAAATGTAGGTGACCTAGATTACGAACGGTAAACAGAACCTCTTCTAAATTTCTGTAAATGTCCAAGGGAGAGAAATGATGCGAGGCTATGCAACAGGCATAGAACATGTTTGGCGGACATGGTAGATCATTTGCAAGATGAAGATAAAGGAAAATATTTTAGTTTTTAAAAAGCTATATGAATATTTTCGAGAGAAAAAAAACTACAAACTTAGTGATCATAAAGTGGGAAGTGGTAATCAATAATCGGTAATTGATTACGAGAATTACTTAAATATATTTATGCATACGTTTTTTTTTTTTTTGTTTGTCGGTATAACTTTTAATTTAATTACATTAAAATTTTTGTTTTGATAAAACATAGATGTTTTTGGTATCATCGTATGGCGAAGTAGATAACATTCATTTAACGCTGGAAAACACTCAAGAATAGTTCTGAACGTGAACAAAAGAGATGATCAGTGATTTTAGAGTATTGTGTTTAGTGTTTTCAAAGAATCAGTAATTTTTTTTGGGGAAAATATTTTTTTTAGTTGTGAAAAATGTTAAAAAAGGGAAATAATATATGAGGAAGAGAAATAGGATGTTACACCCAGTAACGTTACACTGTAACGATAATATTACTTCGGTTCAGTATTTTTTGTGGGTAAACAAATAAAAAAAATAGAGGAAGCTTTTCAAGTTTTAAGGAAATAATTTTTTTTCATGGGTTTTAGTTATTATTATTTAATTTTATTATTCTTAAGAAAGTTTTTTTTCTTGGGGTGAACCTTTTACAGTTGCTGCAAGGTGACTGTGGCGTAGACAATACAATCGTTCCAAAAAGGTTATTAAGTTGATTATCTAACAAATTTAAAATTTTTATTTGGGCAGGGTTTTATTTTTTTTAAGGGTATAGAATTTTTTGAATGGGTTTTATTATAAAAATTTTAAAATTAAAAAGGTAGTACTTTAATTTTTTTGGGTTGTATAACGAACAATATGAAAGGAAAGCAAAATTAAGCTTTTAAGTTTGGTTCGTTTTAATTTTAAATTGATGTTTTTATATTTTTTTTTATTATCATTTTAGTACACGTAACGAATATCGTGTATACGGGGTGACGTTGATAATAATTCCACCCTCGAAATTAGGAGAAACTTCAAACGTCTTTAAGATTTGGTCACAAAGAATAGTTTAAAATTAGAGCGTTGTTTTGTTTTTAATTTTAGTCAGGTAACTGCAAAACAAATAAGTAATTTAATTAAGAATAATATAATTTGGAGAGTGTAAATTATTCTTTGGAGGCATTTTTTTATATTTTTTTGGAACAAAATCAGAATTGTATTAGGTAATATTTTGATATTAAAGGGAATCTTAAAGGTGTTTTAAGTAGTAATGTAGTAGTATTTTTGTAACTAGAATAGGTTTGATCTTTTTAATTTTACTTGACCATTTTTTTTCGAACATATTTTTGGTGTAAATTTATCGTAATTTATATATCTTTTTACACTTTTGTTTTTAATTTTAAATGTTGAATTTGAAAAAAAAAAGGTTAGTATATGGTTATGGTAAACTTAAGGCATATTTTTTTTGTTAGCTGCTTACAGCGGTTGTAAGAGTTTTGTTTTTTTTGTTTAGACCAAGTGACGAAAGGTTTAATATTAATTTAGCTAAGGTAAACACGGGAAAGAGTTCACAAATTTTGCATTTTTGTTTTTTATTTTATCCTTTTACCTGACTGTTATTGGCAATAAACGAATTTATTTTTTTTTTATTCACTTTTAATGACGACAATTATTAGATAAACTTGTGAGAAGCTGTAAGACACAAAAAGAAGAAAAGTATGCCTTTGAAACCTTTGAAACCTTTGAAACGAATTATCTTTGGAAATGTAGTTAAAAAAAGAAATGGGGAAATGTTTATTATTAGTATGAAGTAAATTTTTTTTTGTTCGTTTTTTTGCGTAAATGTGATTAAAAGTGAACACCACGAGATCGATGTCTTAAGAAGAGAAGCAGCCCTGTTGATGGGTGTCCCACTTATGTCCTTTAATAAATGGGTATACTCAAACAAATGCATATGATTGCGAAGTTTTGGCAACAGAGTTAACTAGGATATCCTTGCTGTCCGTGAAGTCATTTCAGGACCACAGAAACTACGAAAGCACTTTTCGACGAATGCAGCTCATACACAAAAATTAATGTGTTCATGTATCGACGGCTAATATATAGATGACCACGAAGAAGTAACCAGGCGGCAACACTTATCCTCCATGTGAACTAGAGGTGCGATCTGTGTTATCAGGGAAATGCGACTTTGCTACCTATTAGCCGCAACTCCCAAGCAAAGACTTTTGGTAAAACCAAAGACACAGACCTTACAGCAATGTACGTTGAGATTACACAGGAAAACTGAACAAACGCCTTTGTTTTAATTGATTAACAATATCCAAGCTGATGCAAACATCAGGTTATGCCAATATAGAAGAAGTACCTACGATCATGCGCACTGTTCATACTGTCATGTGCCACCCAGTTGCTGTTGACCATAGGAAAAGCGCTGACTAACTACCGGTGTTGTAAGTACCATTTACGTACCCAAAGCAAGGAAGAAGTAAGAAGCCAACCAGGAGAAGACGCGATTCCGGTTAACTCTGCAGCCTTTCTCCAATCTTATTTACCCAATGTTGCCATGGACACAATGATGCTTGTAGTGACCCGAACTATACAGAGAAAAAGGAAAAGGACTCAAAATGGCGCAAGTACAATGGTGGCCAGATAATTAAAGACCTAAAGTTGTTTCGGCGTGTGTGCGTGAACTCGCGATAACAGTAAAATCGCTCGAAAAGGGACTGCATTCAGCAGAAGTGCGTACTGGTTAGTGTTCTAGTTAGTTTACGCAGAAAAATAGTAAAAGTAAGCCAACATTGTATTAGTTTTTGTATGTTTTTTGTTTTGTAAACGGATGGTCAATTAATTTTAGGTATTGATTTTCTTTATGTGTTTTAATCCCTTTCTTTCCTTTTTTTTGGTTTGACTATCTGTTTTAATCTAAGTGGGGGTAAATTGTACCAGCAAATTAGAAATATCCCATAAATGTCATTAAGTGTTTATGGCAATAGCATATGTTAGTCGGTTTCCTTAAGTCACTAAAGATTATTTTTAATGGGTTTAAGAAATACAAAACGAAGGGGCCTATTTATGGTTTTCTGTAAATATTATCGTCCAGATGACAAATATATCATCGTCAGATAAATACACCCTAAAATGTTTATATAATCTAGACAAGGGTTCTCAAACTAGAGAAGACCCATATTATGTTACTATAAAAATTTGTTAGGATTAAAACAGAATTGTCAAATAAAAGGAAACAAAGGAAATAATTTTTAATATAATATGTACTGTTTATAATATTTTTAATGGTATAAACAATAATTATAATGCAGAAAGACATAGAAAAGAGACTACAAACATTAAATACACCTGTAACTACAAATCAAAGACCAAGCTCATTTTTGTTTATATTTTTATGTTGATATCATAAGTTTTGAAGATTAAGGTCGGACTGACCAGTTGTTTTATTAAAAGTTTTGTTTATTGTGAATTAAAAGGAAAATTCTTATTTTATTTTAAAACCAGGAAGGTAACGCCATCTAGAGCTTTAAACTTAAACTATAGAAAAGACTACCCGGTAACACCCTAGCCAATAGAATTAAGGTAATGTTTATTAAAGGGATGCTGCCTAGACCGTAATACAAACCCTAATTGGTCTTGTGTTTTTATGTTACAGTGGGTTCAATATTTTATTGGAACCTTTGAGAATTTTAAGTAATTTTATGACAATATTGGGGGTGGCTTTTGAAGGACAGCCCTTGTCCAGAAGCCACAATAGAAGTTTCATGTAATTGAAAAGTCAGTCTGTCTATAACGTTAGTTAGTTGAAAGTCTGTCTATAATGTTGGTTAGTTGAAAGTCTGCCTATAATGTTAGTGAGTAGAAAGTCTGTCTATAATGTTCCTTAGTTAAGAATCTGCCTCTAATTTTCTTTGCTTTTAAGTCTGTCTATAGTTTTCAATAGAGTAAGTTTTGTTAATAAGTTAAATAATAGTCTCACTATGTCTTTCTTTGATTTCGGTTAAGTCTTGCTTTAACCTTTTTTTAAGTGAAAATTTAAGCCTTCTTATAGTTTTTATGCTTTTCTTTAGAGTTTGGTTGATTTTCTAAGTTTTCATTTTAACTTTTTTTACTTTTATTTTTATTTTATATCATTCTCATATTTTTATACATTTTTTAGTTATTTTTCTTTATTAAAATGCTAGTTAATTTTGTTTAAACATTTCTTTTAATTTAACATTCATCTCCTATTACTAACCTTGAAAAGACAGCTTTTGTGTAAATTGTGTGGCAAAACGTTAAAAGAAGCAGTACAAGTTAGCAACAGAGAAATTAGGTAAGTGTAACTTGGAATAAGCTAACATGTACTAACTAAGTATTGTTCTACAAGATCTTCATGCTACCAGAGTGTCTTCATCAAATTATATTTTTTGTTCTTCTTAATTTTGTTGTATCATGACTTAGACACTGTTTGCTAGTTGCCGCGCTACCACATATTTTATAGGACTAGCTCACTGTCTAAGTAATATATTAGTAACAGGGAATAAGTCATTCTGTTACAGTCAATCAGAAAAATGATCAGAGAAGCAAGAACAAGTTTAGTTGAAAGATCGTGGGAGGGAAGTTCATTGAGTAGCGTGTCATGCCAGACCTGTTCAAAAGCCTTAGAGAACACCGATCTAGGAGTTACCAAGAATTTTAAAAGACTTGTTTCATTAACAAGTTAAAGTGCAAATATTATAAAAATCCCATTTTTTTCATAACTCCAATAGTGATGTGTCAGGCTATTAACTAAGATATCAAATTGATAATTATCGTATAGTTTTTTTAACATTGTTTAAATTTTTATTTAATTTATGTTCTTAAAAGCATAAACAAGCTTTATAAATACTAAAAGCTTAACACTATAGATTCCAATTAGACGTAAAAGCACGAATCCACATTGCTTAAACATAAACTTTCCCAGCTTCAGTAAGCAAATAATATTCAATTCAGATGTTTAATTATAGTTTCATTGCAGTCGTCCATTTGCTGAAACTAAAACTAATGTAATACAATCTAAATATATTGTTGAACCAAACTTTTAGGCCATACATTTATACATTAGGGAGTTTTTGCCATATTGGGCTAATTTGAAAATTGGTAAAATGGTAAATTTTCCATCTGGTATGATATTTAGGTTCTGGTTGTTTTACTTTTTTAATTATTGACATACCCTTTCATAACCTCTAATTGATCGCATTAAAACATTTGTAACTTGTAATACAATACAACAAACCTAATTAAGGCCCCCAAAATAATAAAAAGTAAAATATCTAAAATATACTATAAATTATCATATTTCAATGCAAAATACTGATAACTTGCGTGATGCGGAGTGGTGCTTTTACATTACATTCTTCATGTAAAACCGCGTAAACCTAACTAAAATTAGGTAAAAAATAAAAATGGCTGAATTTTTATTTTTATTTTTATTGGCATCAATTCAATTGGTCATTAAAACCTATATTCCACACACCATCAGGAACCCCAAACAATCCAATAACAAACACTGGTTTTCCAAACCTTGTGATAAAGATAGAATAGTAAAAGTTCAGGCTCACAAGAAGTTTCTACAGGATCCTAGTCCAGGAAATCGACAGGCCAGCATTGAAGCAAGAAATTATTACAATCAAACAATTAACTTTCAGCCGCGGGCGTAAAGCATTCTTGACAAAAATAAAATTTTAATCTATCTTTCCTTACTTACGTTTGACTTTGTATATATGTTAAATTGCTAGAATATGTACCATCACCTGCATTTAATTTATTTACTAAAAATTAAACAGGGTCTACCGAAATTAATTTAATGGTAAATTTTAGTTACTGGACACCCTGTATAATTTCTAGTAAAAAAATTAAATGTAGGTAATTGTTTACCCAATTTTCTAGCAAATCAAACATAAATTAATAAGTCAAGCCAAAGTAAGGTAGGATAAATTAAAAGTTTGTTTTTGTCATGATTTTTTAAAATTCCAAATATCCTTAAAACCATTCAGTTTTGGTATAGGAATCGCCTATAAAACTTACATTAGTTTTACTTCTTAAATTTAAAAATAACCTAAACACAAGTTCAATATTGACCTTTTTTTCTGGAGCACTCTGTACAATTCCACCATCGGAGACGCAGCTGATGCTCACAATTCATGTACAACCCTCTTGAAGCATTTTACGAATTATGAACTGAGCGGAAATGACTGACAAAATTTTGCATCTAACTTACGGTCTATAAGGTTTTAATGCAAGAAAAATCCGGGAGTTTTATTGTCTTTATTTGTTTATCGGGATACACAACGTTTCAGTTGGTCTCTATCTCCAATCATGGGCGCCGAAAGGGGATTCACTTGCACCCCTGACTTTTGAATAATATAATATCTGTGCTCTTTGCTCTTCAAAAGTTTTTGCACCCCCTGGCTTTTGTATGCGCGCGGTACTGCACTAGAAAACAACAGAATATGTATAAAAAGGAACGTTTATTATTTTTTTGATTTTCAAAATTTTTTGCATCCCCCTAGAAGTCATTCTGTTGGCGCGCATATCTCCAACGGGTTTCAAGTGATAACCAAAAATTACCAAACTAACCCGAACTTCTTAAGTGGCGGTTTAGCTTTGCAAAGAGTATTATTTTAATTTATTTTCATTTAATTTTATGTTACTTTAATTGGACATTTTTTTTGTATTTGGGGCGATGCAGATATCTCTTTCACAGGATCTAAATTTGATATTGGATTGGGGCGCCAAAAATCTCGTTCAATTTAATGCATCCAAAACACAATCATGTTCCTTGTCGCGAAAAAAATCATAAAACACTCACCCTTTGCTTATGAGTGGCCAGAGCAGGGACACATTTAACCTTGTGAGCGTCACATTTGAAAATAACCTTAATTGGCATAAACACATTGTATCTATAGCCACCGCTGCTTCAAAAAAGCTTGGATTTCTTTTCCGAACCAAAAACATTTTTCTCCTTCCAATTTATACACTTTGTATGTGTCCCAAATTCGACCCTCTCTGGAATATTGTTCTCATGTCTGGGGAATGGCATCCCCTACAACGCTCAGCATTCTTGATGCCATTCAAAGAAGGGCTGTTCGTCTTATTAATCATCCTTTACTTACTTAAAGACTTCCTTCTTTTGCCCATCGTCGAGCTGTGGGAGATCTATCGCTCTTCTATAGATACTTTTACGGCTTCTGCTCCGACGAACTATCCAGTATAGTCCCTCCTCTTGCAGCTCCTAACAGAGAAACTCGTGGTGCCGCACGTATGCATCCCTATACGGTCCAATTGGACAGGCCCCGAACTTCTCACTTTGTTCGTTCTTTTATCCCCAGAGTTTCTAGATTGTGGAACCTGCTGCCCGCGGAGGTCTTTCCTTCCCCCAAATCTTCAAGTATTTAAGTCCCGTGTTAACAGACTTCCTCTTACCCTGCTTAAGACACCCACGGCCCACGGTACGTTAGTATTTATGCTTTCAGCCTTCGTGGATTGTCCAAAGATAAACAAAAAAATACGATTTTTTTTAAATTTATGGATAGTATTAATTTTACCTCAACTTTTTTATAACCAACAAAAAGCATTTTTCATAAGCTTTCCAGAGAGATCCCAGTTATTGGGTAAGTCCTTTTAAGATTTTTAGTGCTGGGGGTGAAGCTTAAGCCATTGATAAAAGTGTTTTAAAAATTATTTTTTAGATTCCCCCGTTTATGAAAAAAGTATTTTTTATTTTTTAATATTTGCCATGGTTTAAAAATATAGCTCACCCTGTATATTTTTTTGCTGACACGGAATGTCATAGGTAGAAAAAAATATTAATTGTTGTGTGTCTTTAAGGCAAATGTAACAAAAACTACAACCTTCTAGCAAAGACTAACAAAGGGACGCTCCCCTTTTACAATTTAAGACACTTCCTTTTACACCGGCTTCTGACGGCCTAATTATTCATTAAAATAATAAATTGTTTTGGCAATAACATGGAGCTCGATGATAAAATTAAATTCTAAATTACAAGGAATGAAAAATTTGAAAACTTCTTTAATGCATTTTTAAACAAAAACCAACCAACTAGCTATCTAACAAGTTGTTATACAGTAGAATCCAATTAAGACGGGCCACCCTCTATAACACATTTTTGTGTCAAAATTTACTTATCCAGGGTTATCTCCTCCTCCCACCAACACAAACGTCACAAAGTTTAAATGGAAAAAAAGATACCCCATATTAAAGGGTTTATGTTTTACCCATCTATTATTGATCTGTAATACCTTAGAAACGGAATTTGTTATGGTAGCAATAATACCTGCTATTACACCTAGGGCATTATTAGCGGGCATTATGATAATGCCCGCTTATAATGCCCTAATGCGCTAATATGGAAATTTTATTGCTTATCCAATTTTATTTCTCTCACAATAAAGATCAAGTTTATACAAAAATAAATTTTAATATTTGTTCTCCTTCAAAAACTTTAGACTTCTTTGGGACGTATCCTTTCGACTTAATTTTTAAAAAAGGTATGAGACGATGGTATTGCGAAATGTCTATATTTTCATACACCACCAACGTAGACCTTAGGGTGGAATACTTGGTCCAGAGAGAGTTCGGACTGTATTTTTCCGACTAAAAATAATAAAGTTTGTTAACACGTTCGCTACCGAGGGTCATTTTGTGTTTCGACCCCATAAACCACTTTATTATTTTTTATAAAATTACTTTATTTTGATGTTTATTGAAGTGCTAACAACTTATACTAAATGCTACACCCAGACCACCTGACACACATACGAGCCGAAGCATTACACAGACCGTGTTTTAAAACAAAACCTCTACAGGAAACCCCGAATTTTTAAACTCGCATTTAGTATTATAATGTAGCCGGTCACATTTGAGCCAGCGGTCTATTTTAAAAATTGTACTGGCTCATATATGAGCCGCTTGGTAGCGAACGTGTTAAACATATATATTAAAATAAAATCAATAACTTACCAGTTCCTGAAAATATGCCATTAAAACGGTTTCGGTTATTTGAAGAATTGCATTCGCATCTTTCCAAATACCAAATATGCCATACTCCCGATCATACTGTTGTCTTGATTTAACTGGCAAAAGATTTTCAGTCGCTTTTATGGCCTTTTCTCTTATATTTTGTGGAATTTCTTCCATTTTGAGCAAATCGTTAAATAAAAAAATGCCAACTGACTAACTGATAGAAACATCAAAGTCAAACCTAACACCAGTCATTATCTACTTACGTATACAGGTACGGGTGCAACTTATTTTTTATATTGCAAATAAATAATGTAATTAGTCATTAAAAAACTCTTTTTGGATAAAACATAAAGCATTGTATGCACCACGTTCGACCTTTAGAGCATTATAGTCCTAGTAACGCCCTTGATACATAAATAGCTATAATTAGATTTCGAGAAAATGTACCCTAATTATCTGGTGTCTTAAATTCAGTTGTTTTTGGTAACTCCGGTTTAGCCGGAGGAGGAGGAGGAGGAGAAGATAGTTTTCTTTTTACATATAACTTTTATCCTTTACCATGTTTTATTTTAGTTTAATAATTTCAATTATTCTGGACTCATAAACAGTGTGATTTTGAATAATGTTTCGAAAAAAGGTTATTCCTTCCTTTGCTACATTTAAAATGTCTAAGATTATAACAAAAATTGCCGTAGGATATATAGGGGGCTCGGATGTCGCAAAAGTCATACTTGTGAAGATAAAATATTAAAAACATATATTTTTTAAACTACCTAATTAAATTGCGTAAAAATCATAAAAATATTTAAGTAAGTACAAGTAACGATATAAGAGTTATGTATTAGCACAGACAGACATACGGTTTTTCGGTTAACCGGTTTGCGGTTAACCGCGGTTTTGGCCAAAACCGAAAACCGGTATACGAAAACCGGTTTCGAATACCGGTTAACCGATATATATCGGTTTTCGAATACTGGTTTTTGAATAATCGGACCAAAATCAAAAAGCGGTTCTTCGAATATCAATTAATAGGTTTTTGGTTGATTAAGTTTTATATTTCAAAAAAAAAAAACCGTTTATTTTGTAAAATCGGATATTGGTTGACAGATTATACAGGGTGGTTCATTTAACCTTAGACAGGCAAATAACCAGAAAACGGCGCATTTTAGAAGAAAATGTTTCTAGCAAGAATTGTTTGAAATAAAGGGGCAAATTTAATGGTATTATCCAAAAACTACAACTTACTATAATAATACACTAAATTAAAATTTAAATCACCACTTTTCCTTTTCTGGTTTGTTATTAATCAATAAACCAAGAAAAAACACCGAAAATAGAATACCGATTTTAAATAAAGAGAAAAAATAAATTATGTATGTATGTAATTTTTACATCACCTTTTAGAATGTTGCATTTTATTAACAGGGATGTTATATTTTTATTCTTATTTATATTTAACCAATTTCTTTTGAAGAATATTCTAGGATGAATAATGATTATCACTTAACACCACAGCTCATAGGCAAATCCGTAATCAACGCAAAAACAATTAATAGAGAATAATTACTTTCCGATTTTCTGTTAACTGTGGTTTAGAAAAGCCTTTTTCGGTTTTGAGAACCGTTTTCGGTTTTCGGTAGTAGGGAGAGATAGGGGGTTTACTACCCTCCGTCCCCCGGGGAGCTTATTATCTCAAGATCTCTGACGTCATTCGAAATTTAGGAATCTTGCGCAACGCGTTATTTAGGGCGTGGTTCCTACTATCTGTCAAACCATAAGTGTCATCTGTCAAATGTCAAATGTCACCTGTCACCTGTCATATGTCAAAAATCACGTGACTAGGAAAATGGTCGCCATGCGTAGGATACTTGCGCTATGCTCATAAATTGATTTGCGCAAACGCGAAAATTCCAAGTCATGCCGTTCGGGCGTTATCGACTAAAATCGTTATTTAACCTTGATGATGAGTCATTGGCGCGCGGTTTAAATTTTTTAAAAATAGTGTAACGTCATACCTATCGAATAGCGAAAACCGCATGACGCCATCTTTAGCCATAAGGGCGCTACAGCTGTTTAAAATATGGCGAGAGACACCAACCAGCGATTAGGACGGTAACCCCATAGCAAAATTAACCATAGCGGCCTTATTATTAAACTTAGAATAATGAAACTTGAACAAAGAATAGTTGCTAACGGCAAATAATTCCAAGGTCAAACTTGTCACATGATAATCCTAAAATTCTAAGAATTACGGGCCCCGGCACCCCGGGCCCCCTGCTTAAGCTATCGGTTTAAGCGGAAGGCGTAGCGCGCACAGTGACGTCTTAAATAATAATTAAATTCTAAATAATTAAAAAGGCCTTAACCAATCAGTGAGCCGTATTTTTTCTTAAGCCGTTATTTTTAACCAATCATAGAGCAGTTTACCCTAATAATAGATGGTTTCTGAACGTACCCCTTGTAATTTCAAGGCCAAAGCATACGTCAACAATAACAAAGATAGCTGCAGTTAGATAATAAACGGTAAAAACAGTGGTAACTAAATAAAAAACAGTGTTTGTAGTAAAGCATTTATTATAAAATAAAAAATACATACATGGTTGCCATATTTCTAAATAATTTTTAGAATAATGCCTTATAAAATAAATAGCAGTGTTTACAGTAAAGCATTTATTTAGAATAATACCTTATAAAATAGGATATTTAATTATAAACTCAACATGTATTTTGGTACGTGTTCGTAATTTATCTCCTAAAAATAAAATATAATCATTTAAATTTAACTTCTGGTGTAACAACTCGCTTGGTTTTTCATATGCTGTTGCGTTTATATACGTTTTAACAGGTGTATCGATATTAACATATTCAATAATTCCACTTGTAATGGGAAACCTGTAGTAATCAAATTTTGTGCCATTTATAAAAAGATGTTTTGACAAACCCTTTTCGCAAACCAACATAATATTCATGTAGCCATACAAGTTGTTTTCGGGCTTATCCTTTACACCATCTTCTGTTTTAAGCTTTTTTGCTAAATGATACGGATGAGTTAAATTACGTCCGAATTTGTCGAGAGTCATCTTGAAACTGATGTTATGTTACTAAATCAACTCTTTTTATTCAATAATATCGGCTTCCTTTAACTCTTCAATAATACTCATAATCTCATTTTGATGGTTATTATTACCCACTTGCTTGCTAGCCATTAACAATCTTAATCTATCCACAAGCTCATTTGGATCATCCCAGTAAATATAATCAGTTTTATTATTGTTAAATATTTTATGTTGAGTATCAATTGGTAAACCATAGCCTTGAGGATTTTGTGCTCTTGTAATTCGCAACTCTTTATCGCGTTCTTTTTGTTTTCTTATTCGCTCCTCTTTTATACGTTCGAGTAATGGTTTAATTGTTAACATGTACTTGACACCTCTGTTGCCAACATGCTGTTCGTTTTCATTAAAGTTTCTCTTACTAGCATTCGTTAGCAAAACCAATTTTGCAAATGCTCGCTCGTCTAGTGATGTAAATTTGTTTTTTAACGGATTGGTCTTGAATATAAGTTCATATAGACCAGGAGTTCCAATAAATTTTTCCCCTTTAACATAAATATCTGGACCGTTAAATTCAAGTCGTGAATCGCCGAAAGTTAGATGATCAGTACACATATCATGTTTTAAATAGTTTCGATCATACTCGTTTTCCGTATCTTTTATAAAACCTTCAACATATTTTCTAGGTAGCGGATCATACTGATCTAGATATTCTCGAAAGGATTCTTCCGGAATACTATCAATCTGAACAGGATTTAATTGTGGGTCGACTCTAAAGTCATCATCAAAGTAACTTTCTTCAGGTTGGTGCTCATAGATAGTTCTGTTTAAATCAGTTTCCTCTGTTTCGCCTTCTTCCATCATTTGATCATCTTCCGACGGCTCATCATCCATATATTCTTTTTCTTGTTCAGCTATATCGTCTTGTTTTTAACGGGACTGTCAAAGTTAAGAGGAGTTCGTGCTTTCTTTATTACTGTATGAGTAAAATTTTCGCTTTGACGTCTTTTAAGGACTTTGGTATAAATGGTTGTCTACCAGATTGAGTGTTTTGTATTGATTTGGATATTATTTTTGCCAAAGGTTTATACGTATTTTCCAATATAACAGCATTCTCATAACGACCAGCTTTTATTGAATCATATAATTTTTTTACACTACGCGAATGTTTATCAAGGAGTTGAAGAATGTTTGGATCTTCTTGCAAACTCCGCTTATCTTCTGAGCGCTGATCATCATTCGTGTCGAACTCTAGCTCGCCATTCTCACGTTGCTGCTTCTTTAAAAGCTCGAATTTTTTCGAATACTATTGGAAGCTTCAATTATTTTACGCCTCGCATCCTTGTCCAACTTGTTCAAATCCATGGTAAAGATATATTTTTAATAATTAGGATTTACTTTTGGAGCAACCCACTGCTTAAGCAAATAGCCCAGAGCCCTCTGCTTAAGCGATAACGGTCTTTATTTTCAAATACGGCACCGTTTTCTTAAATACGGCACTGTTTTCTAAAATACGGCACCGTTTTTCTAAATACGGCACTGTTTTTCTAAAATACGGCACCGTTTTCTAAAATACGGCACTGTTTTTCTAAATACGGCACTGTTTTTCTAAAATACGGCACCGTTTTTCTAAATACGGTACTGTTTTTCTAAATACGGCACCGTTTTTCTAAATACGGCACTGTTTTCTTAAATACGGTACCGTTTTTCTAAAATACGGCACCGTTTTCTAAAATACGGCACCGTTTTCTAAAATACGGCACTGTTTTTCTAAATACGGCACCGTTTTCTAAAATACGGCACTGTTTTTCTAAATACGGCACTGTTTTTCTAAAATACGGTACTGTTTTTCTAAATACGGCACTGTTTTTCTTAAATACGGTACTGTTTTTCTTAAATACGTTATTATTGTTAATAATCTTTATGTAGCTCTAGACACGTGTTGACTCAATGACGGGTGGGAACTAAATGATGGTAGTTATAGTATAACGTAACATATATAAATATACTTAACATTCTGATTCAATCCTTAGTATTGTCAAAGACTTTGTGCTGTACGGTCATGCAGAAGTTTAAGAAAAAATCAATTAAGAAAAAAGCTGCTCGTAGAGGCAAGGGGATTCCCTTCGCGACCGCGTTTCAAAAGCAAGGGAGGCATTGTACGTGGAAAAACCGCAAGATCTTTTCTCCGCTGCTGAAGTAGCTCTGAAAGCATTTAATGGGGTGGAAAAAGAAAAACCTGCAGATGTAGTACCTTTACCTGTAGTCGGCGGATTTCTACCATTTTTAATACCACTTTTTGCCGGCTTAAGCGCCGTAGGAGCACTTAGCGGCGGAATATCAGGGATCGTAAAAGCTGTTAAAGATTCTAAGGCGGCGCAAGAAAGATTAGAAGAAGAAAAGAGACATAACAAATCAATGGAATCTATTGCGATTAGCAAAACTGGTAGCGGTTTATATTTAGGACCATACAAAAACGGTTTGGGACTCTATTTAAAACCCTATAAATAGAGATGACTCAAGAAATAAATTTAGTCTTACTTCAACCGTCATGCATAACTTTAGCTTGAGTGGTAATAGTTCCATCTTAGAAGCAACCTATAACCCACCCATCTACTTGAGAGATGACACTAGTGAATACGAGCTTGGTTTAGTCAGTTTAGAAACGTTTAACGCCATACCCAACATTGATAATAGTAATAACAAATTTTATGTGGGTGATATTACTCTAGAAATCCCGATTGGATCATATGAAATAAGTGCAATAAATGATTATCTACAAGAGGCCATACAGGAAAAAATAAAGCCATCAATAATTTTAATTGTACCCTAAGCCTAAAGGGTAATGTTAATACGCTCAAGTGTGAGCTTGAATGTTCTCATACAGTTGACTTTACTAAGACAAATTCTATTGGAAAATTGTTGGGATTTCATAATATTTTGCTAAAGCCCAACGTTAAACATGTATCGCAAACACCTGTAAATATTCTGAAAATTAACGTGATTAAAATCGAGTGTAATATCGTTACTGGCGCATATCACAATAATATGCTTGTTCATACAATACATGAATTTTCGCCATCAGTACCAGCTGGTTTCAAAATTATAGAAATTCCTCAAAATGTGCTTTATATGCCTGTATCCACCAAAATTATCAGCAACATTAAATTAAAACTGGTTGATCAAGATGGTGAATTGGTTGACTTTAGAGGAGAAGTTATTACTATTAGATTACATTTGAGAAAGTCTTTATAAATAACTACTTTGTGATATGTGTGTCAGTATACTGCAGAACGTTGTGCAGAGCACACGTGTTATGGTTGTGAAATATAACGCCAAGAAAATTGTCAATTTTAACCAGCTTTGGAACACTAAAAAGAGCTTAACAGAAGAAAATATAAGATTTCTTGCATCCATAGGGCTTCTTGTTAAAAACTTAGAAAATGAGCATTTTAAACGTGACAGATTCGCTAAACTTTGATAACTCTATTACAAAAATAGAAAGGCATAGCCATTTACCGTACTCCAGCTCTTTCAAAAATAATGATGAAATTCGAATACCGGTGCAACAAACTGATATATACACCCTACCTTGGGCAAGTCATATTTATTTGGAAGGACGACTTTTAAAAGGGTCCGATGGAAGAGTTTCAGACACTGCTAAACTTGTAAACAACTTTGTGGGACACCTCTTTGAAGAAATTCGTCTTGAAATTGGCGGAAAAGTTATTGATTCGACTAGATATCCTGGAATAGCAGCAACAATGAAAGGTTATGTCTCTTACAATGGTAATGAGTTAATTAAATATAAAAACGCTGGTTGGAGTATTGAAGATGATTTTACCTGGGACGGGATGGGCTCAAACGGAACTTTTAATGTTTGTGTTCCACTAAGGACATTACTAGGATTCGCTGAAGATTTTCAAAAGATACTTATAAATGTTAAGCATGAACTAATATTGTTAAGAAGTTCTTCCGATAAAAATGCCGTTATTAACACTACCGATGGAGAAAATGTACAAGCTATTATTGATAAAATTGTTTGGAGGCTACCACATATTACAGTATCCGATGCTGAGCGACTAGAACTTTTACAGATTGTTGGAAGTGGAACTGAATTGGATATCGGTTTTAGAAGCTGGGAACTCACAGAACATCCTTCAATACCGATTGGAAAACACCTTACATGGACCATTAAAACTTCTGTGCAGGTGGAAAGACCAAGATGGATAATTTTAGGTTTTCAAACAGATCGAAAGGATAACCACAAGAAAAATTGTAGCTTATTTGATCATTGTGATGTATCAAATGCAAAGCTTTATTTAAATTCTGAATTTTATCCATATGATAATTTAAATTTGGAAATTTCAAGAGGTATAATAGCTACTCTCTATGAAATGTACTCAGAATTTCAAGAAAGCTACTACGAAAAAGAAAACGAACCACTTTTAACTCCTAAAAATTTAAAAACAATGCATCCTTAATTGTAATTGATTGTTCAAGACAAAATGAAATCCTTAATTCTGGCATTATTGATGTAAGGTTAGAGATTGAAACAAAAGAAAACTTTCCTGCAAACACAAATGCTTACTGTTTAATTATTCATGACAAACTTGTAAAATATTCACCATTAACAGGGTCTGTGAGAAGAGTTTAAATAACCGTAATAATACATTATTCTAAGAATTATTTAGCAATATGGCAACAATGTATTTTTTAATTTAAAAATAATTGCTTTACTGTAAACACTGCTATTTATTTTATAAGGTATTATTCTAAGAATTATTTAGAAATATGGCAACCATGTATGTATTTTTTATTTTATAATAAATGCTTTACTACAAACACTGTTTTTTATTTAGTTACCACTGTTTTTTACCGTTTATTTGTGTATAAAATTGCTAAAAGTCAATGTACACTGTGGCTTAAATAAATTAATTTAATATATAGAATGTGTTTTATTATTTAATATTTAATTATTATGTCTTAAATTATATGAGATTACGCTCTAGCGTTCTGCGCCTGCGCTTAAGCCTCTCGCTTAAGCCTCCGGTATTTGTTAGGTGACGGCAGCCATGTTTTTACCGCATGCGTTCTGTTACGCCTTCCGCTTAAACCGATAGCTTAAGCAGGGGGCCCGGGGTGCCGGGGCCCGTAATTCTTAGAATTTTAGGATTATCATGTGACAAGTTTGACCTTGGAATTATTTGCCGTTAGCAACTATTCTTTGTTCAAGTTTCATTATTCTAAGTTTAATAATAAGGCCGCTATGGTTAATTTTGCTATGGGGTTACCGTCCTAATCGCTGGTTGGTGTCTCTCGCCATATTTTAAACAGCTGTAGCGCCCTTATGGCTAAAGATGGCGTCATGCGGTTTTCGCTATTCGATAGGTATGACGTTACACTATTTTTAAAAAATTTAAACCGCGCGCCAATGACTCATCATCAAGGTTAAATAACGATTTTAGTCGATAGCGCCCGAACGGTATGACTTGGAATTTTCGCGTTTGCGCAAATCAATTTATGACCATAGCGCAAGTATCCTACGCATGGCGGCCATTTTCCTAGTCACGTGATTTTTGACATATGACAGGTGACAGGTTTGACATTTGACAGATGACACTTATGGTTTGACAGATAGTAGGGACCACGCCCTAAATAACGCGTTGCGCAAGATTCCTAAATTTCGAATGACGTCAGAGATCTTGAGATAATAAGCTCCCCCGGGGGACGGTGGATGCAAAATGCCTCATCTCTCCCTACTTTCGGTTTTAAAAATCAATTTCGGTGTATCGGTTTTGAAAACCGTTTTCGGTTTTTCGGTTTTAAAAACCGGTTTCGGTTTTCGGTTTTGAAAACCGGATTTTAATACCGGTTTTTAATACCGGTTTTTAATACCGCTTTTTAAATATTCGGTAAACCGGTTTTAACCGAGACCGTTTTTTTAAAGCCGGTTAACCGGTTTTGTTTTTTCCGGTTTTTGCCAGCCCTAATTAATACCGATTAGCAGAGATGCAAAGACACCCATGGTACTTTAGTATTAGGGCTTTTAGCCCTCGTGGATTGTCCAAAGCTAAAAAGAAAAGGTAAATCGATACAAATGATCAATCAAATGCTATTGCATTTTTTTAAATTAAAAGATCTACCTTCTTCTAAATACTTACATAAGTAAACAACCTTTTTAGTTATTGAAAAGCCATACCCTGCCATTTAAAATGCAGTTAAAAGTCGTCCCGAAATCGAACATCACAAATCATTTTAACAGGCTTGCTTTACTTCGTGTCGCAGCAGCTCATTCGCATTCAAAAGCATTCTCGAGTCATGCTGTCGTGCTGCTGCATTGGCGCTTTCTCGATTTGTACTTTGCCATTGAGATATTTTCATAAGTTTGCTGATTAGTTTTCGGAGTTAGTTTGTTGAATATCAAAATATTTTTGGATAATAGTTTTCTGTTTGGTAATCTGGATATACGAGCTTATTTAAATTTGTACAAGGTGGCCATTTAAAAATGACACGGAGCTCATTTTGGGCTCTTGAGATCATTTAAAGTAAAAGGCTCAAGCACGGCATTTTTGATTTTTCCTACTAGGTTCATTATCAATATAAAGTGCCCATAGTATAAAAGTTTCCGACTAAAAATGGTTTTTTTCTTTGACCGGGCGTAAAATAGCACTTTTACGCCCTAGGGCAAAAAAGTTATGAAAACGCCCGCATTTATAAATTTATAAAATAATAATAAAATTAAATAATGCCCCTTTTTCTTTTTGGTAAAACAACAATTTATTTAATTAAACATATGTTAAAGGTATACTGATTACAATTTAAAACATTATAATCTGGGAAATTTTCTTCTAACTGCAGAGAATGCTTGTATATTAATTTCAGTCGTACAAAAAAACTGTTTGCACCTCTGGCGTAAAGCACTTTTACGCCCACAGCTGATTATTACCCTCGCGCATCTCGGGAAACAACTTTCAGCAGCTAGCGTAAAAGTGCCATTTTACGCTCTAGGTAAAAAAATATCTATTAGAGACATAATTCATCAGCCTAAAAAGCCCCGTAAACCAAAAATCTGGCTGGGCTGTGGGGATTTCTCACTTTTTATAGGTACTTCCATGGCTTCTGCTCTGAAGAATTGTCCAGTATAGTTCCTCCACTCACAGTTCCCAACAGAGAAACTCGTTGTTCCGCGCGTATGCATCCCTATACGGTCCATCTGGACAGGCCCCGAACTTCTCACTTTATTCGTTCTTTTATCCCTAGAGTTTCTAGATTGTGGAACCTGCTGCCCGCGGAGGTCTTTCCTTTCCCACCAAATCTTTAAGTATTTAAGTCCCGTGTCAACAAACTCCCTCTTACCTCGCTTAAGACACCCACGGTACGTTAGTATTTAGGCTTTAAGCCTTCGTGGTTTGTCCAAAGATAGAAAAAAGTTATACATGACACGATGTCCAATAAGAAAACACTTATCAAACCTTTTAAATATTTTCACAATTTTCAAAAAAGACAAGAAATTTCTGATTATAAAAATGATTTTATTTTATTTTAGGAAAACAGAAACTTTAACAACTATAATATTATATAGTTTGCAAACTGTCACTCTAAAATTATTTATGTTTTCTTAGATACTGATTTTTAGAATTCTTTCTACTTGTTGCTAATGTACGGGATGTTTCAAAACTTAGTATAAGTATATAAGAGACGTAATTTTTAGGTCAAAATATGCATTTTTTTTTTATAAACATATGTCCTAAAAGGCAATTGAGCTATTGGCTTTTTAAAATTAAGCATTTGGCAATCTAACAACATTTTTAAACGCTCATTGAAATAATTTAAAACTAACTTAGTGGAATATTACTTTTCATAATCAAGTTTTTCTTGCTGTTGTTCCAGTTAATATGATATGTTTATAGCTATTTATGTATCAAGGGTGTTACTAGGACTATAATGCCCTGAAGGTCGCTAGATTTCGACCTGATGGGCATTATAGTCCAGTAAAGCCCGTAGTGCATACAATGCTTTATGTTTTACCCAAAAGAGTTT
Organism: Listronotus bonariensis; assembly: GCA_014170235.1. Lineage (NCBI taxonomy): Eukaryota > Metazoa > Arthropoda > Insecta > Coleoptera > Curculionidae > Listronotus > Listronotus bonariensis. The sequence goes on along the minus strand of JACEGR010000371.1, from coordinate 178,537 downwards.
TTCAATGACTAATTACATTATTTATTTGCAATATAAAAATAAGTTGCACCTGTACCTGTATACGTAAGTAGATAATGACTGGTGTTAAGTTTGACTTTGATGTTTCTATTAGTTAGTCAGTTGGCATTTTTATTTAACGATTTGCTCAAAATGGAAGAAATTCCACAAAATATAAGAGAAAAGGCCATAAAAGCGACGGAAAATCTTTTGCCAGTTACATCAAGGCAACAGTATGATCGGGAGTATGGCATATTTGGTATTTGGAAAGATGCGAACGCAATTCTTCAAATAACCGAAACCGTTTTAATGGCATATTTTCAGGAACTGGTAAGTTATTGATTTTAGTTTAATACATATGTTTAACAAACTTTATTATTTTTAGTCGGAAAAATACAGTCCGAACTCTCTCTGGACCAAGTATTCCACCCTAAGGTCTACGTTGATGGTCTATGAAAATATAGACATTTCGCAATACCATCGTCTTATATCTTTTTTAAAAGTTAAGTCGAAAGGATACGTCCCGAAGAAGTCTAAAGTTTTGGAAGGAGAACAAATATTAAAATTTATTAATGGACTGTTCTATACAAAATAGCGTTAGTGCTACCACCGCTGCTACCATCACAAAAACACCGACCATTCTATAGTGGGATCAGCTACATTTTCCGGGACATTTCAAAATTGTAATTTTTATTTTGGAAATAAAGTTTAATTTTTAGTATTGTTTAAAGAAAAATTATTTTTGTATAAACCTGATCTTTATTGTGAGAGAAATAAAATTGGATAAGCAATAAAATTTCCATATTAGCACATTAGGGCATTATAAGCGGGCATTATCATAATGCCCGCTTATAATGCCCTAGGTGTTATAGCAGGTATTATTGCTACCATAACATATTCCGTTTCTAAGGTATTACAGATCAATAATAGATGGGTAAAACATAAAATAGTTTTTATGCTTTATTAAATAATAAATGCAATAAAAAATTTAAAATTGGTCTAAAATTTTGGTAAAATGTGGTTATCATTATGGATTTCGTTAACAATTCTGGCATAAAGCAAAACGTGCAAAGTCGAATTAGACAATGATGTCTAATATTTTGTCTGAAATTTTATTGCCTTGTTTTTTAAAGTGCTTGCTTCTAGCCAAGACACAAACCCAAAATCGTATATTTCTGTACATATAGTAAATATTTTTCGACACATTTGATCTAGATACCCATTTTTATCAGCTGATTAAGCGTGTTGTAACATTATGTCTCCTAATTTGAATCCCCAATACCCATTGTAATGCGTTAAAAAATGCATATTTGCCCTTTTTAGGACAATCAATTAATTAACTACCTAAAATTAACACACAGTAAAAAATAATTATTTTCATTTTACCCAAATTTTGATATCCGTATTTTGGAAGAGATGCTTCTTAAAATGGCTTTAAAATACTTTTAAAATACCCTGTATTAAAACACGACATTTTTAGTTAAAAGTACCGGAGCATTTAAATATTTATAAAATTGCTAAAGCTGCGTTTTTAAATTCGGTTTTGGATATGCAAAATTGAACAGCATTGTAACCAGAATTTATGGTTTTGCGTAGGGCTGTGCGGTGAAATTTTAAGTGAGAAGAGCAATATTTAGGAACCGGTGGCGTTGCTAGAAAAGCAGGGGTCCCGGGGCAAAAACTAAAAAGGACTCATGTTGTGCCAATAATGGTATGGGTTACAGTCATCAAACCTTAACAATGTTTCGGGTATCGGACTATGCAGAGTTGGGTCGAATACTAAAAATCGGTATTCAAATACGAATACGAATACCGAAAAAAAAGAAATAAAATACCGGATATTTGAATACTTGAAAGAAAAAAGGATTCGAATACTCGGTATTCACAAACACCCGGAATCGGTACTAGAATACTGGAAATAAAAGATTCGAATACTACAAACGAAAAAAAAAACAAGACCGATGATTAAAAATTTGACGAGCAAAAAAAACGTACCTTTTTAGTTTTTCTACTCATTACAATTTTGGTATTCGAATACCAAATATATATATATATATATATATATATATATATATATATATATATATATATATATATATATATATATATATATATATATATATATATATATATCTATATATATATATATATATATATTATATATATATATATATATATATTTTATGTTTTTACTTTTTCTTGGGGTTTAAGTCCTTTTAAAAAAAAATACTCTTTCTTTTCTTATTTTGTTGCATTTATTGACGTTTCGGTACTATTTGACCTTCATCAGAAATAGAAATACAGTTTTTCACTAAGCGCTGAAAAATATGACAGTAATAAATATCTAAATCTAGAAGCTAACAACTAATGTTTTACCTTAAACAAATTTTTCGGGAACTGCTCTTTTTATGTGTTTGTAGAAATTTCACTTACATAAGCACTTTTTTTCTTTTGGTTTTGTACATGTTTGCACTGTTACACTAAGGATAGATATGAACTGGGAGCTAGAGCCAGGGTACATATTTCAGTTTGGGGTTTTTGGGTTGAATTAATAATTTAGGTAACAGAGGTAGGAAGGTTTTATGGCAAGGATGACGGGTTTTCCAACTAATTATTTGTTATTGTTTGAGGACCAGTCTATTTTTATTTGGTATTTATGAGTATTTATTATTATGTTGGTTTGCGTTTTTACTGGGTGTTTATTTTATAATGTTGTGGTATATTTTGCTAAGTTGTTTTTGTATCTGTTTTTGCGTTTATGGCGTTTTTGTTTTTTTGGATTTCGATCATTTCTAGAAATTCGCGTTTTTAGTATGACTTTCTGTTTTCAGAATTTTTACTTTGTCGAAATCAAATGTGTGTTGTTTATCTATGCTGTGGTTTGTTAAGGCTGTTTTGTTTTTTGTCGAATTTGTGACCGTTCATCCTATTTTTTAGATGTTGGCTGGTTTGACCGATGTATACTCCATTGCAGTTTTTACAGGAATTTCGTATATTGTGTGTGTTTTTTATCCTTCGGAATTTTGGATTTTAATTTACTAAAGCTATTTCGTAGCAGATTGTGACTTCTATGACTGACAGTTATATTGTGGTTTTTAAAAACATTTTGTATTTTTTCCGACAGGGTTGGAATGTATGGTAGTGACATATATTTTTATTTTTATCTTTTTTGTAGAATCCTGATTATTATAAAATTTATGTATTCTCTTTTTAAAAATGTTTTCTATAAGATTTTGCGGGTAGTTGTTAAGTTTTTAGAGCTTTTTTTGCTTTGGTAATAGCTTCGTGTCGGTATTCGGGGTCGGATAACATTATACTGCGGTCTGCAAGTCCAATAATGACGGATTTTTTTGGGATAAGTGATGTTGGGAATTAAAATGAATATATCTGGATGACCACGTTTCTTTTGTGAACCATATGGTTTTTAATGTGTTTTCTTTGTGATATATCGTTAAATCTAAGAAATTGATTTTATTATCTTTTTCCATTTCTATTAAAAATTGAAGTTTGTGGTGGTATTTATTAAATTCATTTAAAATTGAGTTGCACTGATTTTTGGGGACTGCTGTTATGCAGTCATCGACATATCTAAAGAAAAATGGTAGTTTGAATTTTAGCGTTCTAATAACTGTTTCCTCGAGATCTTCCAGCACAAGTTGCGCTATTACGCTGGAGATTGAAGCTCCCATTGCACATCCCTCAATTTGTTTATAAAATTTTTGGTTATATAGAAAGTATGTAGAGTTTAAGGTTAATTCAACAGCTTTTAAAAATTCTTTCAACGGTATATCAGTAAATAGTTTTATTTCATCCCATTTTTTTGTTATTATTTTGTTTACTAGACTGATTGGTACGTTTGTGTAAAGAGAAACTACGTCTAAGGAAATTAGTGTGTGGTCGTTTGGAATTGTTATGTTTTTTATTTTGTTTTTGAAGTCCATTGAATCTTTTATATAATATTGGTTTTATTGATCACGTTGTGTAATATATTTTTAGGAATTTGAAAGGTTTTCAAAGGGTGATTGAATACATGATACAATGGGTCTTAGTGGAATGCCTTGTTTATGTAGTTTTGAGTCCATATATTCGTGGTGGTAGGGCATTTGGATTTTAATTGTTTTGCAGTATTTGGTGATATGTATGTTTTGTTTTCCCAAAGTGATATTACTTCGTTATTTCGCTTTTGATAAGTGTTAGTTGGGTCATTTTTAGTTCTTTATAGGTATTGTTGTCTTGTAGCAAATCGCTCATCTTTTTCATACTCATGAGAGTGCATTATAATGCACTCTCATGAGTATGAAGAAAAGATGAGCGATTTGCTACAAGACAACAATACCTATAAAGAACTAAAAATGACCCAACTAACACTTATCAAAGCGAAATAACGAAGTAATATCACTTTGGGAAAACAAAAGCATACATATCACCAAATACTGCAAAACAATTAAAAATCCAAATGCCCTACCACCACGAATATATGGACTCCCAAAACTACATAAACAAGGCATTCCACTAAGACCCATTGTATCATGTATTCAATCACCCTTTGAAAACCTTTCCAAATTCCTAAAAATATATTACACAACGTGATCAATAAAAACCAATATTATATAAAAGATTCAATGGACTTCAAAAACAAAATAAAAAACATAACAATTCCAAACGACCACACACTAATTTCCTTAGACGTAGTTTCTCTTTACACAAACGTACCAATCAGTCTAGTAAACAAAATAATAACAAAAAATGGGATGAAATAAAACTATTTACTGATATACCGTTGAAAGAATTTTTAAAAAGCTGTTGAATTAACCTTAAACTCTACATACTTTCTATATAACCAAAAATTTTATGAAACAAATTGAGGGATGTGCAATGGAGCTTCAATCTCCAGCGTAATAGCGCAACTTGTGCTGGAAGATCTCGAGGAAACAGTGTTAGAACGCTAAAATTCAAACTACCATTTTCTTTAGATATGTCGATGACTGCATAACAGCAGTCCCCAAAATCAGTGCAACTTCAATTTTAAATGAATTTAATAAATACCACCACAAACTTCAATTTTAATAGAAATGGAAAAAGATAATAAAATCAATTTCTTAGATTTAACGATATATCACAAAGAAAACACATTAAAAACCATATGGTTCACAAAAGAAACGTGGTCATCAGATATATTCATTTAATTCCCAGCATCACTTATCCCAGAAAATCCGTCATTATTGACTGCAGACCGCAGTATACATGCTATCCGACCCCGAGTACCGACACGAAGCTATTACCAAAGCAAAGAAAGCTCTAAAACTACAACTACCCGCAAAATCTTATAGAAAACATTTTTAAAGAGAGAATACATAAATTTTATAATAATCAGGATTCTACAAAAAGATAAAAATAAAAAAATATGTCACTACCATCATTCCAACCCTGTCGGAAAAATACAAAAATGTTTTTAAAAACCACAATATAACTGTCAGTCATAGAAGTCACAATCTGCTACGAAATAACTTAGTAAATTAAAATCCAAAATTCCGAAGGATAAAGATACACACAATATACGAAATTCCCTGTAAAAACTGCAATGGAGTATACATCGGTCAAACCAGCCAACATCTAAAATAGGATGAACGGTCACAAATTCGACAAAAAACAAAACAGCCTTAACAAACCACAGCATAGATAAACAACACACATTTGATTTCGACAAAGTAAAAATTCTGAAAACAGAAAGTCATACTAAAAACGCGAATTTCTAGAAATGATCGAAATCCAAAAAAACAAAAACACCATAAACGCAAAAACAGATACAAAAACAACTTAGCAAAATATACCACAACATTATAAAATAAACACCCAGTAAAAACGAAACCAACATAATAATAAATACTCTAAATACCAAATAAAAATAGGACTGGTCCCTCAAACAATAACAAATAATTAGTTGGAAAACCCGTCATCCTTGCCATAAAACCTTCCTACCTCTGTACCTAAATTATTAATTCAACCCAAAAACCCCCAAACTGAAATATGTACCTGGCTCTAGCTCCCAGTTCATATCTATCCTTAGTGTAACAGTGCAAACATGTACAAAACCAAAAGAAAAGAAAGTGCTTATGTAAGTGAAATTTTACAAACACATAAAAAGAGCAGTTCCCGAAAAATTTGTTTAAGGTAAAACATTAGTTGTTAGCTTCTAGATTTAGATATTTATTACTGTCATATTTTTAGCGCTTAGTGAAAAACTGTATTTCTATTTCTGATGAAGGTCAAATAGTACCGAAACGTCAATAAATGCAACAAAAATAAGAAAAGAAAAGTATTTTTTTTAAAAGGACTTAAACCCCAAGAAAAGTAAAAACATAAAATATATAATCCTAAAGTCCAAGAAAACAAGAAAAAAATTTAAATATATATATATATATAACTTTTTATTTTCTTAAACCATTTTCAATAACTGATATTAATTTATTCTTGGGTATAGGTTTATATATTAGTATATTAAGTAACACGCTTTGATTTGACGTTTCGCCCCATATACTGGGCTTTTTCAAATTTTTTTTTTTTTTATTCAGTACTTTTAACCTAAAAAACAGAAAAAACATGCTTACATTGTATACTAGTTGTTAAAATTTCATTAAAACACGAAAACACACAACTCCACAAAAACACTACTTAAAATTATTCAAAAAATTTTTTTCCAAACAATTACGTAAATTTTTCTATAATACAATAATAACAGAAAACAATAACATTTTTTTTTTATTTAAATAAAAAATTATACGAACCTCGAAGATTATTAGAATGATTCTTGGAGGTTATTATATATATATATATATATATATATATATATATATATATATATATATTTATATTTGGACAATCCACGAAGGCTGAAAGCCTAAATACTAATGTACCGTGGGTGTCTTAAGCGAGATAAGAGAGAGTTTGCTGAGACGGGACTTAAATACTTAAAGATTTGGGGGAAGGAAAGGACCTCCGCGGGCAGTAGGTTCCACAGTCTAGAAACTCTAGGGATAAAAGAACGAACGAAATGGGAATTTCGGGGCCTGTCCAATTGAACTGTATAGGGATGAATACGCGCGGCACCACGAGTTTCTCTGTTGGGAGCTGCAAGAGGAGGGACTATACTGGATAATTCGTCGGAGCAGAAGCCGTAAAAGTATCTATAGAAGAGCGATAGATCTCCCACAGCTCGACGATTGGCAAGAGAAGAAAGTCTTTGAGTAAGTAATGTATCATTAATAAGACGAATAGCCCTTCTTTGAATGGCATCAAGAATGCTGAGGGTTGTAGAGGATGCCATTCCCCAGACATGAGAACAATATTTCAGAGAGGGTCGATTTTGGGACACATACAAAGTGTATAAATTGGAAGGAGAAAAATACTTTTTGTTTATAAATATACAGTTTGTTATTTAATTGCATTAGTCTGTGTTTGATAGTTGAAATGTTTGCATGGCGTACTTTAGCAAAAATGAAACAACTGGTATGCTATTTACCTGACTTTGACAAGTGCCGGTTTTTATCCATGGCCTACTATAGCAAAAATTAAAAAACTTAAATATCACGCTCAATTTTAAAGATAAGTATGAATAATAACATATCATTGGAAAGAGCAAAAATAGGCAATTTTTAAGATCCTGGCCAACTATGATTTATATTTTAAAAAACTAAGCTTGATATATTTTCAACGGAACTAGAAATAATTTTAAAAATCTGAAATGGATTTCACTCAAATAAGTGCCGTAAGAATGTTTACACCGTTTTCAAAAATGACGGACTTTTGCCAAAAATGAAAAACACCCTATATTTTTGATACCGATATGGATTTCGAGTTGCGGTTTTCACCATTCATCTAATTTAAAAATCGAGTTCAAGACACCTATGTTAATTTTTTTCTATCTTGTCAGGATATACAAGTTTTCTGTTAAAACAGTCGAAATCGTATCCTTTCTTCCCTTAACACCAGGAAATCGTCTGGGCTGGATGGCATAACAGCAATCGTTGTAAAAAATGTGCTCCAGAACTTGCACCAATCTTAACTCGGCTCTTTCGAATTTCTTACGACACAGGTATCTTTCCGGAGAGATGGAAAGCTGCACGTGTTCAACCTATTCCAAAGAAAGGATCTAAATCTCTTCCATCTGACTATGAACCAATTTCAATTCTCTCAGTTCTTTGTAAAGTAATGGAAAAACTAATTAATTCACAAATTTTTAAGTACTTAGAAAAACACAAAATTTTGCATGACAGGCAGTATGGATTTCGCCAGAAAAGATCTACAGCAGATCTTGTTTCCTTCGTATCACACTGCTGGAATAAGTCTCTTGAGTTTCTAGGTCAGTCCCAGATCGTTGCTCTTGATATATCCAAAGCTTTTGACCAGGTCTGGCATGCCGCACTTCTTAATAAACTTCCCTCCTATGGTCTTTCAACTAAACTCTGTACTTGGCTCTCTAGTTATCTATCTGATCGTCGTATATCAGTTATTGTGGACGGCCAATCTTCAAGCTTTCACCAAGTAAATGCTGGAGTCCCTCAGGCTCAGTTCTGGCACCAACATTGTTTCTTCTTCACATCAACGACCTTCTCTCGTCCACAACTAATTCCATTCATAGTTTCGCCGACCATAGTACCCTTCACTCCAGTTTTCAGGTTCCTAAACCCATCACTAAACCTGATTTGGAAAACAAACGCAGAGCGATGCAGATATGTATCTCTTTCGCAGGATCTTAATTTAATATTGGATTGAGGCGCTAAAAATCTCGTCCATTTTAATGCATCCAAAACACAATCATGTTCCTTGTCGCGAAAAGAGTCATCAAATACTCATCCTCTACTTATGAGCGGTCAAGTTTTACAGAGCAAAGACACCTTTAATCTTGTGGGAGTCACATTTGAAAGTAACCTTAAGTGGCATAAACACATTGTATCTATAGCCACGGCAGCTTCAAAAAAGCTTGGATTTCTCTTTCGAGCCAAAAAGTACTTTTCCCCTTCTAACTTATACACTTCATATGTGTCCCAAATCCGACCTCCCTTGGAATATTGTTCTCATATCTGGGGCATGGCGTCCCCCACAACCCTAAGCATTCTTGATTCCATTCAAAGAAGAGCTATTCGTCTCATTAATGATCCTTTACTTACAGAAAGGCTTTCCTCTCTTGCCTTATCGCTTTTTATAGGTACTTCCATGGCTTCTGCTCTGAAGAATTGTCCAGTATAGTTCCTCCACTTACGGTTCCCAACAGAGAAACTCGTGGTTTCCGCGTATGCATCCCTATACGATTCAACTAGACAGGCCCCGAACTTCCCACTTTGTTCGTTCTTTTATCCCTAGAGTTTCTAGATTGTGGAACCTGCTGCCCGCGGAGGTCTTTCATTCCCCCAAATCTTCAAGTATTTAAGTCCCGTGTTAACAAACTTCCTCTTACCCTGCTTAAGACACCAACGGTACGTTAGTATTTAGGCTTTAAGCCTTCGTGGTTTGTCCAAAGATAAAAAAATCGCACCACCCTTTATACCGGCTCGCCTAATTAAGGGTTAATGAGTGTAAAAACTACAATTCTTTGCTAATTAAACCAAACTCCCATATAATAAGAAAGTTAGCAATAGTGCCAGGCTTAACTTTAAACACTCTGTATCCTTCTCCTGAAAGCAACACGGCTCTCCCCTTTCCAACTAAACAACCCGCCCCTCAGGACCCTCAAGCCCAATTCCCAACGGTCTAATTTTTCTTTAAAATTATAAATTGTTTTGCCAAATTTACTGCGCTCCATGATAAAATTAAATATTAACTCACGGGAAAGAATAATTATAAAACTCCTCGTGTCTTTATCCCAAATTTATTCCGTTCTGGATTGTTTCATTAATTAAACATTCGTAGAGTTTGATGTTGGATGTTATACTTTTAGTTTGTGGCCTTTACTTTAGCCGGGTTTGTTGGATTTTGTGTAATTTCTGGAAAAGTATTGTATTAGAGAATGTATTAACCCCTAACTGGTGACATCTAAATGTCTGTCTCTAAAGGTGACATGGGGTCTTGCAGACTCCTGAGATTCCCTATATTGTAATTCACATTTTTTTTTAATTTTTAAATAAAAATTCTATATATTTTTTTAAATATTTATTAAATTTATAGAGAAAAATACAGAATTAAAGACATAAAACAGCCTTAGCAAAAAAAAGACGTTAATTAAAATGTGGTCCCCCTAAAATATTAAATTTCTGCCTAAAATACCAATCGAAGCATTATATTGGGCATAAATAAATCTTTAATGGTAGTTAATGTACAAGAAAAACATTAATAATATGCAAAACGTAAAATATAATGAATAATTTATACATCTACCGGGTGACAACGAAATTACTATCCAGCAATTTATTTTCTTCATTTAGATTTAGGGACATTATATTGTATTATCGGATGCCAATTTTAGATATATTAGCCTCTGTGTATTACTTCCGGTTTAGCCGGAAGTGATAATAACTTTAATATTTTAAATGAAACACCCTGTATATTTCTTAGAATTTGAATTCAATAGGTCATTTTTGATATAAAACCTTGGATATATTTATAACCTAACTCTTTGGTTTTGGAGAAAATTCCGTTTGAAAATGTCCGAATGACAGCACATTGTGCAGTTTTATGAGAAAACTAATGAACATCGCAAAAATTTAAAATGCTTAAAGTAGTTCTTTTAAAAGACTCTACCCTTAGAGTACATTATAATAATACTTCCTGTTTAACCGGAAGTGCTGTAAAATTTGAACTTCCAACTATGATAACACTGATAATTTTAATGGAACACCCTGTATATATCCTAAGATTTAATTTTTTAAGCTATTCCTGATATAAAACCTATAATATACCCATAACCTAACTTTTTTAGTTTTAGAGAAAACTGAGTTTAAAAAGGTCTAAACGACCTCACAATAGAGAGTTTCATGGATATTACTTTCGATATTATGAAAAATAGGAGTACTTTTCTCTTAAGCAAAATTTATATTTTGACATACCTCGTACACCCTGCAAAAAAATAATATTTGATGATTTTATTTTAGGTTTTAGACACTTTTTATAAAGAGTAATTTTTTTCCTAAAATTAATAATAAAAAAGTTTTTCATATGGTGCGAACTTAAGCGCTGTTTTTTTTTAATTCATTGGTTTTTAAGTTACAACTCTATAAATTTTTATTTTTATTGCTTTTATCTTTAAAAGCTTTAAACAAATACCACATTAGGTACATCTAACTTTACTAGTTTTTTAAATATGGCCATTCAAGTCAGGTATATAATAAAACATAAAAACATATTACTATCATTCAATTCATTTCTCTCATTTCGATTCCTTATTTGTAAAATTCGCCATGAAAAATCTAGCATATAAATTATCCGCTGGCGCGAGTCGCTTTCCTTCTCTTTCGGCAACGCGACAAGTGTATTGCAAATATAAAACGGACCGAAGTATACACCTCATGCGGGGTTTTGTTTACGCTTTGACGCTCCGTTGCCATGACAACGCTATATTTGCCGGTGGCCAGAATTGCGGGCGGGAGTATCAGGTGTATTGCTTGGTAAATCGCTATCCTTAAAAGATAGTATAGGTTTTGGTCGTTTCGTTGGTTTTCACGTATTATTTCGATTGTTTCCGTTTGAGTATTATTAGCGACAGTGATTTTTCACAGGAAGAAATTAAAGTACAGTACAGAGCACTTCTCTATGAAATATTAGATCATATTTTGATGGAAATGGAAGTAAGATTCGAAGATTGTTACAAACTACAATTTCTTTGTCTTGCTGATACTGCAAAGTTTGGCCAGTATAACCAAACTTTTCCCACTGATTCTTTTCAAAATTTATTGGAGATATATGCCGAATCATTTCCAAAAAATTAGCGGCTCAAAAATAAACTTCACCTAATATTTGCTGATAAATGCTATAGAAATATTTCATTGCAGCAGTTAGTGAAACAAGTTGGCGCAAATAAAGACATGTTTACCGAGGCGTATAAACTTTTTTCGCTAATTTTAACGATATCGTCGACAAGCGTGTCAGTGGAACGAAGTTTTCTTGTCTTAAGCGTTTAAAAACTTTCTTAAAAAACTATATATTCCAAGATAGACTTTTATCTTTGGCCAATATTTCAATTCAAAAGGAGCTTCTACAGGAACTGATAAAAACTTAACCATTTTATGAATATATAATTGATAAATTTGCTGCATTAAAAGATAGAAGGATTGATTTGGTGTATGAAATTAAGGTAAGTTTAGATATTAAGACTTTTTACTTAGACTTTTGATAGTTGAGTATTTTCACTTTTGCTAAAATGGTGAAGGCGCTTTTTTTCCTCCCTGCACTACACTTGTTTTGAGACCCACGAGCCGGCACTGATATTTATGTTATTTTTAAAATATCGCCATTTAGTAGATAGTAGGTGCAGGTATTGACTTTTTATTGTAGGGTTATAAAGTATTCGTTGGGAGTCTCAAAATGATGTGCCACAAAAACAATTTAATTTTTTTTTCTGAATATGGCGGCCAGGGGCCATCCTGAAATTATAATCTGTTAAGTTCATATCTCCAAGTTTAAAGTTTTTAAATTAATCCGTTTAAAATATAAAAGGGGAAGGGAATATATAAGAAATGCACAGTAGGTATAAAAATACAGGGTGGCCCATCATATTCGACACGGTCTGTAGCTGGATAGCCATGGGGTTTTTAAAAAATTAAATACTGGAACATATACAGGTCGGATAAGGCCACAGTATAAAATTATTTCAGTCTATACAGAATGTCTCAAATAAGTGTGACGTATTAAAGTTATATTTTTTAAATATAACACCCTATATTTTATGACGGTTTTAGATTCTACATAAAAAAATAACTCAAGTTTATTAATAGTACCAAGTGTCTAATTTTATTCGTTTTTGTGATATTTGATTTTTTTTAAAATGCAGAGTTAAAATTAAATTGACTTTACGTTAACAGTTTTAACACTTTAAAGTTTAAAATGTATAACAAGACTAGAAAAAGTCTGCCATATCATACGTAGGTCAAATCAAGATCAAATATTGTACAGGGTGATCAAAAATAATTTTAATTTTTCAGAAAATCAAAAAGCCATATCTCTGTAATTTTAAATGGAACACCCTGTATTTTTTACGTCACATGATGACAAATAAAATACTCTTTTTAAATGGTGTATAGGTTGCCTATGCCTATCTTTTGTGTTTTTTAGTAAAATTTGTTTTAACCATTTTTTAGTCCAAATGTTTATTTAAATTAAAGTTGGCTGTGACATAGCAGTCATTAATATTTTTCTTAAGAAAATAACAACGACCATTTATTGATTACTAGTGTTTTAGTAAGTTAAAAGAAAATTCAATGATTTTAAATAAAAATCGTACTTCTACAACAACAAGATGATACAATACTGGTAGGATGTGAAAAAATGGTTTACTTTAGTCTAGAGTTAATCCTGAAAAATATTCCAGGAGAAACCATCTGATAACCTTAATAATTGCTTTCAAAAATTTGACACAGTTAACGAGTTATAGGTCACAGAATGTCGTCATAACTGACCAGAGGCGTTATTAGGATTGTTTAAAAACACAAGTTTTATCATTACCACATTCAGCTGAAATAAGTGTTATTGGAAGTAGTATTATAAGCAACTAATGAATTTCTTTCTGTGAATTTTAAAAATAGTGGAAATAATACAAAATCTTTTAATTTTGTGCTTTTTTCCAACAAATTTACATTTTGCAATAACGGCTTAGTAAAAAGGTATAGCTATATTACAGCCTACTTACATTTAAATAGACATTTGGAATAAAAATATGTTAAAACGAGATTTACTTAAAAGTATAAAAGATAGGTATAGGCAACCTATCACCATTTGAAAAAGCATTTGGTTTGTCATCATGTGGTGTAAAAAATACAGGGTGTTCCATTTAAAATAAGAGAGATATTGCTATTTGACTTTCTAAAAAATTGAAATTATTTTTTGATCACCCTGTATAATCTATGATCTCGATATGACTCACGTATGATAAAGTAGACTTTTCCTAATTTTGTAACAAATTTTTAAGTTTAAGGAGTTTATATTGTTAAAATAAAATTAATTTAATTGCACCCCTGCATTTTGAAAAAAATCAAATATCACAAAAACGAATAAAATTAGACACTTGGTGATATTAACAAACTCAAAATATTTTTTATGTAGAATCTAAAACCATCATCATAAAATATAGGGTGTTCCATTAAAAAAATATAACTTTGATACGTCACACTTTTTTGAGACACCCTGTATATACTAAAATAATTTTATACTGTGGCCTTATCCGACCTGTATATGTTTCAGTATTTACTTTTTTTAAAACCCCATGGTTATCCAGCTACAGACCGTGTCGAATATGGTGGGCCACTCTGTATTAATATTTTTTAAATTTATTTATAATTAAAAACATCATTTCTTTTACAGATTAATCTCGAAGGGCCTCGGGTGGCCAGATATATTGCTTGACCTTAATCCATTAGAGCGAATGTGGAACACACTTGGCAGCAAATGTTTGAGGAAGAATTAATTAATTTACCGGGGACTCTCGGCGATGGATGTAGGTTAACAATGAATATTAATGGCATAAAAGATGTTGCTTGGAGTTTCTTGGCCCTAATTTGCTTTAAAGGGTAAGTTTTTGAGTGCTTAGTTCCTTAAGTCATTTTTTGATTGTTTTTATACTTGTTTAGACATGTAAAAAAACTAAATAAATACCGGTGCAGGTACAAGCCATAGAAGATCCTATGTAAATTAAATATCTTTAAATATTGGCTCTTCTATTGACTTAACAACAAAATTGAATCGGATTTTTAAAGACTGTAATAAGATAAGGTTACACACAAAATTTTGTTATTTTCTAATGAGCCCGTTATACAGGGTGGCCCACCATATTCGACACGGTCTGTAGCTGGATAACCATGGGGTTTTAAAAAAGTAAATACTGAAACATATACAGGTCGGATAAAGCTACAATCTAAAATTATTTTACTCTATACGGGATGTCTCAAAAAGTGTGACGTATCAAAGTTATATTTTTTTAAAACACCCTATATTTTAAGACGGTTTTAGATTCTACATAAAAAAATAATTTAAGTTTGTTAATAGTACCAAGAGTCTAATTTTGTTCGTTTTTGTGATATTTGATTTTTTTTCAAAATGCAGGGGTGCAATTAAATTAATTTTATTTTAACAATTTAAACTCCTTAACCTTTAAAATTTGTTACAAGATTGGGAAAAGTCTGCCTTATCATACGTAGGTCATATCGAGATCATAGATTATACAGGGTAATCAAAAAATTATTTCAATTTTTTAGAAAGTCAAATAGCATTATCTCTCTTATTTTAAATGGAACACCCTATATTTTTTTACTCCACATGATGACAAACCAAATGCTCTTTCAAATGGTGTATAGGTTGTCTATACCTATCTTTTATACTGTTTAAGTAAATTCCGTTTTAACATATTTTTATTCCAAATGTCTATTTAAATGTAAGTAGGCTGTGATATAGCTATGCCTATTCACTAAGCCGTTATTGCAAAATGTAAATTTGTTGGAAAAAGCACAAAATTAAAAAAATTTGTATTATCTGCCACTATTTTTAAAATTCACAGAAAAAAATTCATTAGTTGCTTATAATGCTACTTCCAATAACACTTATTTCAGCTGAATGTGGTAATGATAAAACTTGTGTTTTTAAACAATCGTAATAACGCCTCTAGTCAGTTATGACGGCATTCTGTGACCTATAACTCGTTTCTTCCATTATCCATAATCACTGTGTCAATTTTTTTAAAGCAACTATTAAGGTTATTAGATGGTTTCTCCTGGAATATTTTTTACGATTAACTCTAGACTAAAGTAAATAATTTTTTTCACATCCTACCAGTATTATATCATCTTGTTGTTGTAGAAGAAGGGTTTTTATTTAAAATCATTGAAATTTCTTTTAAACTGACTAAAACACTAGTAATCAATAAATGGTCGTTGTTATTTTCTTAAGAAAAATATTAATGGCTGCTATGTCACAGTCAACTTTAATTTAAATAAACATTTGGCCTAAAAATTTGTAAAAACAGATTTTACTAAAAAGCACAAAAGATAGGTATAGGCAACTTAAACACCATTTGAAAGAGTATTTTATTTTTCATCATGTGACTTAAAAAAATACAGGGTGTTCCATTTAAAATAAGAGAGATATGACTATTTGATTTTCTGAAAAATTGAAATTATTTTTTGATCACCCTGTACAATATTTGATCTTGATTTGACCTACGTATGATATGGCAGACTTTTTCTAATCTTGTTACACATTTTAAAGTTTAAAGTGTTAAAAGTGTTAAATTAAAATCAATTTAATTTTACCTCTGCATTTTTCAAAAAAATAAAATATCACTAAAACGAATAAAATTAGACACTTAGTACTATAAACAAACTTAAATTATGTCTTTATGTAGAATCTAAAACCGTCATAAAATATAGGGTGTTCCATTTAAAAAATATAACTTTGATACGTCACACTTTTTGAGACATCCTGTATAGAGTAAAATAATTTTATACTGTGGCCTTATCCGACCTGTATATGTTTTAGTATTTACTTTTTTAAAAACCCCATGATTATCCAGCTACAGACCGTGTCGAATATGGTGGGCCACCCTGTATGTAATAAAACATTTTAAATTTTCTGGGACTAGAATTATGGTACTTTAAAAAAATATTTATTGCAAATTGAAAAAAAACCTTTAAGGTTTATGATGTGTATGTTCTTTACATTTTATGAAGTTTTGCATTAAATGAGATGAGTTCAAACTAAAATTCAAATCAGTGACCTTTATCTAAACTCTCACGTAACGAGAACTATTTTGCTAGTTTAACCAAATAGGAAACTTATCTAAAACTATACCGTTTTCCAAATAATTTCATCATTGAAGTGTTTCATAACTCGCGTGAACTTTAGAGATTGCTTCGGATAGTCCTTGCCAATGCATTTTCCTCCAGATTGATTTTCGATTCAATTTTAAACTGAACGAAGCGAATTTGCTATCGGTACACAACGGAGGGCAATACTGCTAACGCAAACGAAAAATTTTTGAAAATATTAGAAATATTAAAGACAGATAACAAAAGAAAAATATTTATGGACCAGGTCGCATTATTTTAATGGATTATTTTTGCACAATCATGTTCACAATAAAATGCTGATGCGACGATCCATGATGCCAGCTTGAATTTGGTCAGTTTTTTTGCAATTTTTTAACAATTAAGAAAAAATGCATTTAATAAAATTTCGTTTCATTTTTTAACTAATTTTCTACCGAAAACGACTCTTCACATTTTTTTGAAAAATCAATATTTTTCAAGTTATATTCATTTAAACAAAAAATTCACATGTACAGGGTGGCCCACCATATTTGACACGGTCTGTAGCTGGATAACCATGGGATTTTTAAAAAAGTAAATACTGGAACATATACAAGTCGGATAAGACCACAGTATAAAATTAATTTAGTCTATACAGGGTGTCTCAAAAAGTGTGACGTATCAAAGTTATATTTTTAAATGGAACACCCTATATTTTATGACGGTCTTAGATTCTACTTTAAAAAATAACTCAAGTTTCTTTATGGTACTAAGTGTCTAATTTTATTCGTTTTTCTGATATTTGATTTTTTTGATAAATGCAGAGGTAAAATTAAATTGATTTTACTTTAACACTTTTAACACTTTAAACTTTAAAATGTGTAACAAGATTAGAAAAAGTCTGCCATATCATACGTAGGTCAGGTAATCAGATCAAATATTTTACAGGGTGATTAAAAAATAATTTCAATTTTTTAGAAAATCAAATAGCCATATCTCTCTTATTTTAAATGGAACACCCTGTATTTTTTACGTCACATGATGACAAATAAAATTCTCTTTCAAATGGTGTAGGTTGCCTACACCTACCTTTTGTGCTTTTTTAGTTAGTAAAATCAGTTTTTACAAATTTTTAGTCCAAATGTTTATTTAAATTAAAGTTGGCTGTGACATAGCAGCCATCAATATTTTTCTTAAGAAAATAACAACGACCATTTATTGATTACTAGTGTTTTAGTCAGTTTAAAAGAAATTTCAATGATTTTAAATAAAAACCCTTCTTCTACAACAGGAGAAACCATCTGATAACCTTAATATTTGCTTTACAAAATTTGACACAGTGATTATGGATAATGGAAGAAACGAGTTATAGGTCACAGAATGTCGTCATAACTGACCAGAGGCGTTATTAGGATTGTTTAAAAACACAAGTTTTATCATTACCACATTCAGCTGAAATAAGTGTTATTGGAAGTAGCATTATAAGCAACTAATGATTTTTTTTCTGTAAATTTTAAAAATAGTGGCAGATAATACAAAATCTTTTAATTTTGTGCTTTTTTCTAACAAATTCACATTTTGCAATAACGGCTAAGTAAATAGACATAGCTATATCACAGCCTACTTACATTTAAATAGACATTTGGAATAAAAATATGTTAAAACGGAATTTACTTAAAAGTATAAAAGATAGGTATTGGCAACCTATACACCATTTAAAAGAGCATTTGGTTTGTCATCATGTGGTGTAACAAAATACAGGGTGTTCCATTTAAAATAAGAGAGATATTGCTATTTGACTTTCTAAAAATTGAAATTATTTTTTGATCACCCTGTATAATCTATGATCTCGATATGACCTACGTATAATAAGGCAGACTATACCTAATCTTGTATCAAATTTTAAAGTTTAGGGAGTTTATATTGTTAAAATAAAATTAATTTAATTGCTCCCCTGCTTTTGAAAAAAATCAAATATCACAAAAACGAATAAAATTAGACACTTGGTACTATTAACAAACTTAAATTATTTTTTAATGCAGAATCTAAAACCGTTATAAAATATAGGGTGTTCCATTTAAAAAGATATAACTTTGATACGTCACACTTTTTGAGACATCCTGTATAGAGCAAAGTAATTTTATACTGTGGCCTTATCCGACCTGTATATGTTCCAGTATTTACTTTTTTTAAAAACCCCATGGTTATCCAGCTACAGACCGTGTCAAATATGGTGGGCCACCCTGTATATGTATTTTTTTATGGAATTCCAAGCTTTTTGCAACAATTGTAGAGTACCTAAGCGATATGACAATTTTGAATTCCTAAATATTGTTTTTGATTTCTTAACAATGTGTTCTTGTTTTAAATCTTTGCACTTCTCCTCTATGTTATGATCTCCATATAAAGATCACTTAGATCGGCCTGGTGTATTCTAAGTAAGTTACCACGACAACCACCTTAAGGTGTGACAGCTAAGGTAGTGGTCGTAGTAACCTTGGAATATATCAGGCCGATCTGGGTGCTATTTATATGCACCACGTTTATATCGAATAGTTGAAGCTAGCTTCAGTTAAAGCGGCTTTTAAAAGTGGTTTGAAAAAGCGATATAAACGCGCTTGAAAGTGACTTGAATCGTTCAAGTCAAGCCTAAAAATAAGTAGGGTTGACTTCACTGAAGCAGATTAGAAATACGATATAAACGATTCAAGCGGGCTTAACAACTGCCTAACTTCAGATGAATGCTTCCTCGAACGTCATCAGTGTTAATTTCATATATGATTTTACCATTTTTATAAAAATTATGAGTTGAAAAACAGGTGAAAAAAACTATAAAACATGCTCACACCAACAACAGTATACAAAACGGGACGAATTAAAAGTAAGTTTTGTTTTTCATTTGATGTCTACTGTGAAGTTGGATGCAAAACTGCCGCATGAGTACGACGATGGCCTGAAATGTGCTTGACCTCGATTTTCAATCGACTTTCAAGCCACCGAAATAAACACGTAGACTTGGAAATCGCTTCAAAGCCAGCTTCAACTATTCGATATAAACGTAGCAATGGAGACCATATCCTTCCAAAAAAAGTGCAAAGACTTTTGGGGATTAAAAACAAGAAAAAACACGTTGCTAAGAATTAAAAAAATCTAGGAATTCAAAATTACAAAAAGTTCAATGATTCTATAAAAAAATACATCATGTCATTTTTTATAAATTTAACAATGAATTTAACTTGATTAGTATTATTTAAAAAAATGTAGAGTCGTTTTCGGCGAAAAATTAGTCAAAAATTAAAATTAAATTTAATTTTATGCAGAAAAAAGTTTTTCCTAATTGTTACAACAATTATTGTGGTTAAAAAATCTGACCAAAATTTGAGCTGGCATCATGCATCGTCGTAATCAATATTTTATTCTGAATATGAGTCAGCAAAAAAATTTCATGATCTATAACCTAAAAATTGTTAAATTAAGCCAGTACTTGATACACACATTAAACATATGATTATAGTAAGTTTTTTTGTTTCGTTGAGCGTTTGACATCAAAAAAATTTCTTTTTCTTTTGGTTTAAATTTGATATAGTTGTTTGAAGGTATAAGGCGCTTATGAGGCCCTAACTAGATCAAAATTATTCGGCACAGGGTCGTCTTGGTAGGCACCACAGTCTATATTATTAAAATAAAAACAAAGTAAGCTACTGACCTTTTTTTATTTTTCATTTTTTTCGATTAGGCAGCCAAAAGGTTAACTGTTTGGGCTTTTGTATTGTCTTTGTATTTAACTTTGTGTTCATGAAAAAAAAGCCTCCTGGAACTGTTTGACCTTCTTTACTCAACGTTTGATGACCCTAAACCCATATAAAACCAATCATATATGCTTGCAGTTTAATTAAATTAGGTAGGTATCAAATAAATCATTACTCAATAAACCAAAAATTCCCCAGTATATCCAAATCAAACAACCCAATTCCACCAGTAAATTAATGCAAAAACAAACAAACCAAAAGCTAATCAAACCCCATCTCAGATAAGCGTTATGAACGGGACCGTTGGCCAAATATCGCCTGCAGATAGTAATGGTGGTTAATGAGTAGCTCCCGTGGGAAGACCCACTTTGGACGGGATGCGAACTAATATAGATACATGTTTCTTTGATATTGTTTGAACAAGGCTGTTTCCTGTTTGCCTTAAACAATGTATGAGTTATTAGCTAATTATGGTGGTACGTACGTTAACACTGCGTGCTTAATATTTTATGAGATATCTCAGTTGGCCAAGGACATTAAATTTTATTGTTTGAATAAATACCTGATCGATATAGATATTGGGTTAACGGGGTGATGCGCAGGGTGCCTTTAAATATCTAAAGACCTTTCCATTTATACAGGGACAGAGACAAGAATGAGACGAGCAACTAAACGTAAATAAATTATCCGAGAGAGAGATAGCTGCGGCGCCTTCCTTGTCTGTCTTCAAGGAAGGTAAACGCAGATGGCGCGTGAGTCGACTTTATTGTTTGCCCGCCAAATTCAAATTATATAGCTGTGCTATTTTTGCCCTTAATGTTAGGTAATTGTTTTTGTTTCCTATTAATATAAAATATTGAGGTTTAGTTCAATAATTACACACACCTAATTAAAAATGTCATTTATTTGGTTTATAAAGATTTTTTCTTACAGATAACCATGTCAATATTACCTTAAATTATCTGTTGAAAAGCACAAATTTAATATATACACAGTGATCACTAATAAAAATCAATATTCAAAGTCCAATTAAAGGTAAAAAAACACGAAACACACAATAAATCATAGAAAATGTAAACAACAACGTATGGACCAGGTTTGTTTACGTTTGAGCTGTTGCCATCAATACATCACAGTAAAAGCGCTAAAATGTGGTTTGCCAAATTTAATTTTTCACTCTAAACTTACTAACCACAAGTAGTTGTTGGATAAGCCTCTATATTAAAGAATTTTGTAATATAACTTTTTATATAAACAATACATATATTTTTATCATTTTTAGATATCATAAAAAAAATTTGTTCAAATATTATAAGTTATTTTTTTAAAGCAAAATTCTGAAAATACGTGATTATTTGTTAATCCCGGCAACGCCGCCCAGGGATTTTTACTCTATCGTAAATAAAACATGAATGAACTCTTCCTAAACGCTTGTGGGTGACGCCCCTTTGCTTTGTCATTTCTGTTGGTTTCTGTCATTTGACAATTTGAAAAGCCAAAAGTGATCAAATAAAGCTTATAAAGCGTCTCTTTGTGTATTTTCTAGTGTTTGTTGATGATTAAAGTGTTTTTAAAGACAATATGGGTAGGCAGTGCTTTGTTTGTAGAAGAGTAGACTATTCATTTCCGCACCTCACTTTCACAGGTAAATAGAGACCAACGTCGTTGGGTGCATACTATCGACCAAGGTCAAAAAGTAAGTCCGCCATTTTCATTTCTCGCTTGCCTCACCCCCTTTGCCAATTAGGATTGTTGGCTTAATGTTTAACATAAGGTTATGAATGAATCGCTGGGTCCATACGTCGTTGATATGTAATTTGGTGTGGGTCTCATTTTTTGATTTAAAAAACAAATAATGAAAACCCTAACTTTGCCAGTAGGGGACTCTTTGACTGACCTCCGGACAGTGCGGACGTGCGTAAAGGACTACAAAGTTATTCCCGGAGTGGTGACTAGAGGTGTCGTATGAACGTTTTTTACCTTCGGGGATCAAGGAAAGATTCTAGCTAAATTGACGGCATCTTTCTTCTGGATCTAAGCGCTGTGAGCGAAGATTCCTATAAGCTGATGGTATCCTGTTTGGTGGTGAACACGAGGTATTTCTCAAATGGCGGGAAATAGATGAGCGTGCCATATGAACTGTCAGTAGTGCAAGTGAAGGTTATACGTAACACCAGTAACAGATCTTGGTTTGACAGCCGACAATTTATGCATTGCATTGATTGTTGAATTGTTTGTTTTCTTTTTGGAATTTCTGGGAGCTACGAGCTTAATTATCCGGATTTTTCGCCGACGAAGCCCTGGAAAGCATGGTTCGGAAGGGGAGAGTGGTGGATTGGAAATGGGACCAAAACCAAGACAAAAATAGAGAGAAAGAGAGAGAGAGAACTTTGCCAGTAACAAGGTAAAAAGAAATTAACAGCTGTTTTGGGTCTACTTATATACAACTTTACCAACTAAGCCACTCCTTAATAAACAGGGTTGTTGTCAAGTGGTCACATTCCGAAAATTGTTATTACAGATATAAAATTAAGCGCACGGTCAAACTATTATGGGTCGGATTCTCTAGGTAAACTTTAGGCATTTAGGGGCCTTAATATGGGAACTTTAAGGAGCTTTGTAATTATTTGGGTAAAGAAGGGTTGCAGAAAGCCTATTATAAATTTCTAACTGCTAATTTAATACGTTTGTTTTGCGTAAGCCCGCTCGATTGCGTACATATCTAATGAAAACTTTCTGTATAAAGAACACTTGGGTACAATGTTCGGTTTTCGGCAAAACAGCCCTCGTTTATGTGGATTTTTTGTTGGTAAAAATGAAGGTATTGCTACAGTTTGTCGGTTTATTTAAAAGGCTGTAGGCCAGAAGGAAAAAAGACATTAAAAGAAATGTAAGTTACAATCTACAAGGTGCTACAGAAGGTTGTTAAGAAGATTTAAGGGCAGATTCTACATTAAAAAATATAAAAACAAGTTCATGTAGATATACCTTTTTTCGTTCTCAAGATTCAGAGTGGTCAACTGTTCAAAGCTGATGTCACTGAATAATTTTGATGCCAGACGCATTCTCGTCTAAAAATGTCGCATTTAAATCTCGTTTTATTTCCGATTCCGTTACGTTATGTGACTCTTAGGCACTCCGCACATGGGTCGAGGAAACAGCAACGAGACCGACTTTTTGACAGTACAGTATGTACGCATATATTCGTGTTTGAAGTGGCGACAACCGTACAGAGAAAAGCATACGTTTAATGGTCAATTTTTACTATATATTCTCAGCCAATGAAATCATATGTTGATCGGAGTACGTGGATGTTCGCCGAACCCGACCGCGACGGGGAAAAACTACCTCTTTGAATTATCTTACCGGGTCAAAAAGTGCCATAATAGAGCTCTTTAGGAGTTTCCAAAGCCTGAATCCTAACGAACAATATTTTACATACAAAAAATAAAATATTTTTTAACCTGACAGGTTGACTAAACAAATCCATCTTTGGTACAAACGTTCCTTGACGTAATACTAATTTTCCCGTGTAAAAACCAAACACAATCACAATATGAATTACACACTGTAAACAAAATACAAAACAGTTCTGTATTGCATTTGTTTACAGAAGGTCGCGGATTGCTAAGATCGGTGACGCCAAGGGAAGTGCTGTCGATGCCTGTAAAAATCCGTTGTCGTCGCTGTCTTATCGACCCATGTGCGGAGAGCCTTAAACTCGAATTGAACATTTTGTCGAAAGGCAAAACTTGGCAACAGTGTAAATGTGGATAAATGCACAGTAAAATGGATTCTAATGAAACGTTTACATCTGACATTTATTGCATAATATTATTAGCGTCTAGAGCTCGTTACATCTCGTTTTTACTTAGAGTTCTTTATATGTAGTGATTTTTTTAAATATAATTCAATGTGCCCGAAGTCACGGTTAGGTTGGTTCTGGTCAGCAACACCTTGTTTTTTTTTAACACGCTTTTATTAACTTGGGTTGTAACTATCTGGCTGCCTATGTAACGGAATCTTTGAGCCTAATTTTAACCAACTTCCAGCTATTCGATTTCTTTGAAACTTTGCACACGTATTAAGGACCCATGACAATGCAATAATCTGCAAACAGTATCCCGTTATCCTGATTAGGACAGTCAGGATAAAAAATTCCATTATATTATAAAAACAACACCTAGGTTGCCATCTGTTGGCAACATTTCAAACTTTGCTATTAAATGAAGAAGAAATTTTTTAGTGGGTTGCAATATGTTGGCAACGGTCCAAACATTGCCTGGATTGCCATCTGTTGGCAAAATTTCAAACTTTGCTACTTAAAGAAGAAGAAATTTTTTAGTGAGTTGCAATCTGTTGGAAAAATTTTAAAATTTGATACTCTTGTTCATTAAAAAAATTGTTCGCCATTTTGTCAAGAGTAGCAAAAACTAAAAAATGAAAAATAATTAATAGTTTAAAAAACTAAAAAACACGATTTTATATGCAACCGAACTAAAAATTAGAAAATAATTTTTCATTAAAAAAATATTGTCATTTCATAGTAAAAAGCGTGGGGTGCTTAATATTTTAAATGTTATAATTATTATATTTGCCAATATCTATGATGGAAAAGTTATGAAAAAATAGTAAAATGCACCCTACGCTTTTTACTATGAAATGACAATATTTTTTTAATGAAAAATTATTTTCTAATTTTTAGTTCGGTTGCATATAAAAGCGTGTTTTTAGTTTTTTAAACTATTAATTATTTTTAATTGGCAGCACCCCAATTTATTTCCCCGTTTTGCAAGTTTGTTGGATATGACGTCATGATGTCATATAATGTTATCGGCCAATCAGAATTGGCCGGCGTCAAAACTGACATGTAACGAGATGTGGGCGCTAGTCATGATATTTATGTCAGATAAAAATTCTAGCCAATGTAAATGGTCAAAACCGAGAGAACATAACTTACAAAATTGCAATAATTTAATAATTATTTACCGTTGTTTATTTGTATCAAATTACTGTCCCATGTTATTATAATTAAATTTATACTTTATGAGCAAGCGGTTTTGAAATATCGGCCAGTAATAGAATAACGAAACAAGCACTATTAGTCACGCATGTTTACATGCCGGTATTTAGTTAGATTGTCTCTTTTCCTCACATTGCCTATGTGTTATGTTATATAAGCTCAACCGGTATAAAAAAAGGCACTGGTTAAACGACCGCCGGCGGTTTTGCCTGTATTTTAAAAAGAAATACGCCGTCCGGTGGTTTTTATATCTACCGATATGAAAACCGCCGAAAATTATATTAAAATTGTTATTACCGGCGGTTTTCACTTACTTTATCGATACAAACCTAATAACTATTGAAAACCGCCAAATATAAGGTATAGTTAACTTCACCTAAATAATTGTTTGTTTTATTGTTTAATATGATTTTTGTTATTGATCAACAAACAATAATGAAACTGGGAGACACGTTTGAAACCTACGAAGATTTTTTCGAAGCTCTTCATAAGTTAAAAAATATGTAGGTATGTACCTACATCTTTTAGGATAAAAAAGCCAGAAGTATTTTAGCGGTAAAAAAACTGATTGTTTTATAGAACTAAAACTAAGATATTACCAAATAAAGTATGCATGTATTAAGGGGGAGCAAACTTTTAAATTCTTGGGAAAAAGTTGAAGGATAAAAGATTTATATATATTTTTTTTATCTTTGGACAAACCACGAGGGCTTAAAGCCTAATTACTAACGTACCGTGTGTGTCTTAAGCGAGGTAAGAGGGAGTTTGTTGACACGGGACTTAAATACTTGAAGATTTGGGGGAAAGGAAAGACCTCCGCGGCCAGCTGGTTCCACAACCTAGAAACTCTAGGGATAAAAGAACGAACAAAGTGGGAAGTTCGGGGCCTATATAGGGATGCATACGTGCGGAACCACGAGTTTCTCTGTTGGGAACCGTAAGTGGAGGAACTATACTGGACAATTCTTCAGAGCAGAAGCCATGGAAGTACCTATAAAAAAGCGATAAATCCTCCACAGCCCGACGATGTGCAAGAGAGGGAAGCCTTTCTGTAAGTAAAGGATCATTAATGAGACGAATAGCTCTTCTTTGAATAGAATCACGAATGCTTAGGGTTGTAGGGGACGCCATGCCCCAGATATGAGAACAATGTTCCAAGGGAGGTCGGATTTGGGACACATATAAAGTGTATAAATTAGAAGGGGAAAAATACTTTTTGACTCGAAAGAGAAATCCAAGCTTTATTGAAGCTGCCGTGGCTATAGATACAATGTGTTTATGCCAGTTAAGGTTACTTTTAAATGTGACTCCCACAAGATTAAAGGTGTCTTTGCTTTGTAAAACTTGGCTGCTCATAAGTAGAGGATGAGTATTTGATGACTCTTTTCGCGACAAGGAACACGATTGTGTTTTGGATGCATTAAAATTAAATTTTTAGCGCCCCAATCCAATATTAAATTAAGATCCTGCGAAAGAGATATCTGCATCGCTCTGCGTTTGTTTTCCAAGTCAGGTTTAGTAATGGGTTTAGGAACTTGAAAACTGGAGTGAAGGGTACTATCGTCGGCGAAACTATGAATGGAATTAGTTGTGGACGAGAGAAGGTCGTTGATGTGAAGAAGAAACAATGTTGGTGTTAGAACTGAGCCCTGAGGGACTCCAGCATTTACTTGGTGAAAGCTTGAAGAATGGCCATCCACAATAACTGATATACGACGATCAGATAGATAACTAGAGAGCCAAGTACAGAGTTTAGTTGAAAGACCATAGGAGGGAAGTTTATTAAGAAGTGCGGCATGCCAGACCTGGTCAAAAACTTTGGATATATCAAGAGCAACGATCTGGGAATATGGCCTTTTTCTTTAAGCACATATATTGAAAACCTCTATGGCTCAATGAGTGTTGACCCCGTAAGCGACAAGTCCCGAATTCGATTCCAGGATAGATAAATAACTTGTTTTTCTTTTTATATTTTTTCTTAATAATTTTCTATACATATTTTCTAATTTTCATTTTTATTGTTTATAATATTATTTTTAATAAGCAGTAAGTGAGATGTTGAATATATTTTAATAATTTTATAAGAATAGGAATTTTGATTATTGCCATTAGCACCTAAAAGTTGCTTTAAAAGCTATACCAGTGTTTTAATACAAAAAATTGCCTATTTTTTATTAAAGTTTGACTTAAAAGAAAAACTACAATATTTTTAAAACGTTACAGACGGTCATGCTTAAAGGTCACATTGGGAGGATCATGGTTAATTTTGGTCAGTTAATTTTTTAATTTAATCATAAAACAAATTTAAAATAATACCTAACCAACCAGAGCTAACCATGACCCCAAGGTTGTCGATTCTGAATGCACTCCTGAAGTTTGAGCATATACCAGCTAGAGGCAGCTTTGCCGCACGTACAGAGTACGGCAAAGTGAAAACAATAGGTCTAGTACTTTTTTCTTTCGCGATTCTGGTTTGATTTTTTTTTGTCGGGACCACCCCGAAAGTGCACTTTTTAAAATTAAAAAATAATTTTTAAAATTTACGATGGACGGAGTGATCGCGTAACATATACACAAGAAAAAACATACAGGCGAATTGATAACCTCCTTCTTTTTAAAGTCGGTTAAAAACAAAAAAGTATACGCTAGAGTGTAAAACCCAAAGAGAATGGACAAGGGGAGAGAAACAGTTGATTGACCCCCACCAATTAAAAAATGGCACACACCTGCGACTTGTGATTGTGTTCAGCGACCGAAAGTGCTCGTCAGTTTTATTTTATTCTTGCCTAAAGTTGGTAAAAAGCACGTGCTTTTTTAAAAGTATGGATTTATTTATAATTTTTTTGTTTCAGTACGCACTTTTTACGTAACATTTTTGTGGCTGAATCAATACTATCAGCCAAATATCTTGCTAACTTTAACCGGTTTAATGGTTAACTTAACACAGCGGGATTACTCGTCATGCGCATGAGAGGTTCTTTTTTCGACTTGCTATTGGCTGTTATAAATGTCAAAACTCTTGACTTACAATATGTTCAATATGGCTGATGTTTTATGATTGTTGTGGCTGTTTATTTGTTTTGTGTTTTATTCGGTTTAATTTTACGTGTGACCTGTGTTATAAATATAAATTATTGTTGAAATTATTTACGTTGTTTTTTTATGAATAAAAAGAAATTAACACTATAAATGATTTTTTTAACAAAATATTATATACAATAATATTTTATGTAAATACGTAAAATATATTTAATGAATATCTTGCTGTAGGTAAAAGTACAATGAATTAATAGAGGATTTCTGTATGCGTCACTCCCTATTTAAAAAATTGCTTGAACTGTAAAAGACAGACAAATGATCAGTTTAAAAAGTATTAAGGTGAAAAAAATTATACTAAAGCGAAAAAATTAAAAGGCGAAAAAACTTAATTACTTACCCAGTTAAGGTAAAACAAACCACATATAGAGTGTGTCTACTTAAGTTCGTACCATAAGGCAAACTTTTATTATTAATTTTACGAAAAAAATTCAACCATCCGATATTAATTATTTTCGGTGGTAGGTCTATGAAATATCTTAAAAAATATGAATTTTTCTTAAGAGGACATGCAGTTGTCAATATCGAAAATTCGTAGGAAAAAAATATTTAGAATTAAGATTTTTATTTCTGCAATAACGAGCATTTTTGAACTTCCTTTACAAGAGTATTTTATTTTAAAATAAGTATCCAGTAATGTAGAAATTTAAATTTTCATTGTTAATTAAAACCTACAATCTTATCTGCTTCCTTATAACTAAAAAAACAAGTATGTAGATATCGAATAAAATGGACCAAGCACACTGCCTATAGCAACTAAAATCCTACTACGCTTTTCTCAGTATAAGTAATATTAACTTATACACTATAATACCTTTCAACTAAATAGGATTAAAATAAATCTAAAATTAATTTGGTTGGTAAGTTAAAAGTTTAGTTTTCAAAAAATAATTCTATTTAGATTTTTATTTTCAGTTCTCAATTCCCTAATACTTATATATATTTTTCTACTAGCGTGCGGAAAAGTCCACTTTTCCGCACGCATTTTAGTTTGGAAAGTGTTACTTTTCCGCACGCCGTGCGGCAAAGTTACTTTTCCGCACGCCGTGCGGCAAAGTTACTTTTCGCACGGCGTGTGGAAAAGTAAAAATAAGTTAAAAATGTATATATTCAATTGCAACACAAAAATCAAATTATATTAGGCTAAATAAATAGATGTTTTAGATAAAAATTTCATTATCTCAGAAATACGTATAAGTAAACGTCAGACTAGACTACACAAGTAGAATTCGACTTTATACCTTAATTTTTTATAAATAATAATTATTTCTTATGATCGAAAGAATATCCAATAAAGGGTTAAGTAACTTCACCTAAAAGGTAAAACCATGGCAACAGAATCGCTCCATAACAACCAAGTACGAGATAATTTGTCAAAGTCAAAGTCAAATAATATTGCTGAATATAATAATTAAGTTCTTGACGATTTTAAAATGCTTGAATCAGACGACGACCTACCAAGCGAAATTTTGGAGACTGTTAAGAGTTTAGAATTTTTGCCTGAAAAATCAAAAAACAGGTATAACAAGGAATACGAAGTATTTCAAAACTGGTGTAATGGAAAAGGAGTGAAAAGCTTGAAAGAAGAAGTTTTGCTTGCGTATTTTGCCAAGCTCTCCAAGACTATCAAGCCGAATACTCTTTGGTCCAAGTATTCGATGTTGAAGAGCAAGCTTAAAATTGAAAAAGATGTGGATATCAGCAGGTATTTCAAGTTAACAGCATTTCTTAAGAAAATGAATATTGGTTTTCAACCAAAAAAGCTAAAGTTTTTACCAATGAACAAATTAGTAAGTTCCTACTAGAAGCACCTGACGAAATTTACTTAATGATCAAAGTGGCAACAATATTCGGACTGGCGGGAGCATGCCGGAGAGAAGAGCTTTGCAATTTAACTACAAATGATGTTATTGATAAAGGCGATTTTGTAATGATTAACATATCTCAATCAAAAAACCATACATCCCGATGTTTTACAATTTCAAAAGAGGTAAAAAATGGAAAATATTTGGCATTGTATAGAAAATATGCAAGTTTAAGAAAACCTAATACTAAGCATAATAGATTTTTTACTCAATATAAAAAGGGAGTTATCTCAGTCCAGTGTGTGGGCATAAATTCCTTTGGCAAGATGCCAGCAGATATCGCTGGGTACCTCGGTCTTCCAGACCCTCATTTATACACAGGCCATATAGCTTCCGCCGATCATCTGCGACAATGTTGGCAGATTCCGGGGAAGGCATAACCAATATTAAAAGACTGGGCGGCTGGAAATCGACTTCAGTTGCCGAAGGTTATATCGAGGAGTCCGCAAAAGAACGAACCAGAATATCAAACAAAATCTTAAATCAGAAAGACCCAACAACATTTACGACATCAGCATCCGCCTCCCAATCTGAAATATATTCTATTCAAACCGAGATACAAAGAAATCCAGGTAATGCAGAGGTAGAAAGTGGCAATACTGGGTCTACGACCACCATACCCAAGGTTTTGTCATCTGCTATAAATTTACAAAATGCCAACAACTGCTCCTTTATAATTAATATAAATAGTGATAAGATTTAGATTTAGTTTTTTTTCTTAATATGTAATAAAAATACAAAATACATATATTATAGACGAACTGTTTTATTTATTTTCCTAAGCTAGTAGAAAAAATGTTGTTCCTAACACTTGCGGAAAGTATTTTATCCTACGCTAGTAGAAAAATATTGTTCCTAACGTTTGCGGAAAGTATCATTTTTCCGCACGCGATTGCAGTTAGCCGAACGACGCGAAGCGGAGTTGTTAGGAAAATAACTATTTCCACATCAACCTATTCAAATCTAAGAAAAAATAGACGTCTACAAAATAGATTTTAATACACCATTGTAAATTACCAATATTTAGTCATTAATATTAATAAATTTCAGTATAAACCACATTTCACAGTTTTTATTAATGTTTTGTATATATTTACTTAATAAATCAATGTTTTTGAATATACCGCTGATTTTGACATTGTACCGCCGATTTTGACATTGGTAGTGCGAATGCGCATGCGCTGCCATCCCGCAGACCCTTTCTTCAAATTGTGCCATTTTTTGAAACGGCGATTGATCCTCTATCCTTGTCTATTCTCTTTGGTAAAACCTTTTTAAAATTTGTTTTTTAGTAAATATTTCTTTTTAATAAAAAAAAATGTCCACATTACCTTAATTTTTTATATATATTACTAAACCACAAATCTTTTAACATATTCTATCTTTTTTCCTATTTAACTTTATTGGTGGTACACATTTTTTTTCGTATCAGAAAATTGCTGTTGCATGTACATATACCGAACGTAAATTCAGCTCGCTCTTCAGAAAATTGAATCGAAAAATCAATTTGGACAAACTGCATTTGGCCGGGACCGTCCGGACCAATCTCAGAAGTGCACGCGGGTTATGAAACACTTCATTGATGAAATTGTTGGGAAACCGGGATAATTTTAGATAACTTTCCCATTTGGGTAAATGAGTCGAGCTGTTTTTGGTACGAGGGAATTTAAAAGTTAGATAGGGCTTGGGCATAATGTCAATTTAAATAATTTATTCTTAAAAGGTTGTAGAGATATACAAACACACATAAAATGGTATATTACATTACAAGTGTGAAAAATGAATAATTTCACACGAGTGGGAATATTGTAGCACGAGGCGTTAGCCGAGTGCGACAAACCCACCAGTGTAAGAAAGTCATTTTCACACGAGTACTGTACACTATTTTTCCTACGACCATTTATTCACCAAAAAAAATTAAAGTTTGTCTTTACAGAAAAAATAAAAAACAATTGGGAACTTTACAACACTAGGGTGATTTTTACTTTGTAACACTAGTGTGATATGTACTTTTCCACACTGCTACATTATACTGTTTGGACAATATTTTTACATTGAAAATCACCTACCTAGAAGCATTATATAACTTTTATCATTTTGGAATTTAAAAAGGCCCTCACTTAATAAAAATTGTATGATTTGGCTTTTCTCCAGAATAAAATTTAAAAGTTTATTTAATATTTTAAGAAAATTAAAACTTTTATACATTATGAAGAACAATTCTGCTCTTCAATAATATAATAAAAGTTATTATTGCTTTAAAAGAAATAAAATAAAAATGTGGTAAATAGTTTACCAAAAATGTAGTAAACTATTATTGTTTAAATTTAATCTCCCAGAAAACAAATAAAACATAAAATACTTTATTATATGGCTAAACATTTTTACTATTCTTTTTATCTGGTTAAGATACCTAATAGGTGTATCTTTTACCAGTTAATTTTTTCAAAAGTAATGTCAAACTCTAAAATGTCTATCAGACATTTCATTTTTAATTTTTTCAGTTTTCTAACAAGTTTATAAGTTTTTTTAGGTAAACTGTTTACCACATTTTTGGTAAACTATTTACCACATTTTTATTTTATTTCTTTTAAAGCAATAATAACTTTTATTATATTATTGAAGAGCAGAATTGTTCTTCATAATGTATAAAAGTTTTAATTTTCTTAAAATATTAAATAAACTTTTAAATTTTATTCTGGAGAAAAGCCAAATAATATTTTGTTTAAATTTAATCTCCCAGAAAACAAATAAAACATAAAAAAATTGTATGGTTTGGTTAGGTAATAACGGTAATAGTTTAATACGGTTTTCTGCTATTTTAAAAGTTTTTAAAAATTATTGATACTTACATATTTTAGACACTCTTCTAAATAAAACGTAAGTGGCGCATATCCAAAATATTCTTTTTAAAAATATCAGTAAACAAACTTACGGGACCGGGAGTGAAAAGGGGTGCTGGGTGGGGTAAAATTGGTAAAACAAGTTTATGAAACTGAACATCACATGTAAAATTAAGTAAAAATTACATTTTTTTTTCATATTTTTGAGAAAAAATATAAAAAATATGAAAATTTTAAATGTATAACCTAAAGTCCTAATAGTAAGAAAAAAGACTACTAAACGTCAGTTATACCATGCAAAATATGGAAAGCATTTGGCAACGTCGGAAGGGTCTGATTCTATTTATGAATGGATAAAAGAAAGTGGATTCATAAAGTGTGTATTAGCCTCAGGTTTAATTAAGGGATTAAAAAAGATTTAACTAGTTGTTAGAGTACAGGAAGACAGAGAGAAAGGAATTTGATCTATAGAAGTTTTTTCTCTAGCGTTTTAGGTCGAACGGTCAAGCGGCAAGGCTGACTCTATAAAGTGCGTGCTCAAAGGTAGAAGAGAGATTTTTAATTTGATCTACTTACCGGACAAGACTGTGCCACTGAGCGAGGAGTCAGTGAAAGGTGTTTTTTGTTGTTATGTCTATTTTTGTTTATGTTTTTATTTTTTCGGAAATTTTGGTATTACTCTTTTTAATATTATAAGACAGCTTATACTGTGTAGTAACCTAACGGTAATAAAATGATTTTCGCTAATTTGGGTTCTACTGTTTAAGGTAAGTAAAAAGTGTTTTTTACTGCCACTACAATAAATATGTCACTTGCAAAACCAATAGCAGTTTTTAGAATAACATCATTATATATATCACACGAGTGTTGTAAAGTACTTTGCAACACTAGTGTAATATAACGTGTTTTCTATGCATAAAACCAGTGTGCTATTTGCTATTTTCACAAGTGGTCGTAGGAAAAAATTGTACCTACTCTATACTTTTTAATTACATTATTTTGTAAAATGTTTGGGGTAAATCCAATCTTATTTTTTTCTTTTAATCTTTGTGACTGCCCACGAAGGCTTTATGCCTAAGTACCAGAGTACCGTGGGTGTTTTCTAGATGTTTAATCCATCTTTCTACCAATTTCGTCAACGTTGTCTAAGCACTAAAAAATGCCGTTTTTGCATTTCACAGCACCTTTTAGACAACGCGGTAGAGCCACCACAGACGTTATTTTTAAATATAAACTACTACCTGGTATAAGCAGAATACTACACAGAGGTTTGCCATTCCCATCTGTGTGGTGATGAGCAATTAAAAATTCCAGTGTAAGATGCCGAACCCGGGTCTCTGCTCATCACAATTCTTAAACTTAGGCAGTAACTTACCTAAACATCGTTTCTTTCTTAAACGTACAAAAAAGATATTTAACTTATTTTTAATTAAAGATACAGGGTGCCCGCCAATTACGGCTTAGTTTGGCATCTGGTTGGACCT
Source organism: Listronotus bonariensis (assembly GCA_014170235.1). Lineage (NCBI taxonomy): Eukaryota > Metazoa > Arthropoda > Insecta > Coleoptera > Curculionidae > Listronotus > Listronotus bonariensis. Next base: position 143,540 of record JACEGR010000371.1, on the reverse strand, counting down.
GATAGCGAATGGCGGCCACATGGCCAACCGCACCGTAAATACCTACCCCATAGATAACCTACAATTAGATCTACAGTGGCAAGAAGCATTTTTCGGATTTTTACAACCTCGCGCAGAAAACAAATGGACGGGTGGACCAACATGCGCACTTAAAAGCCGTGGCAAAATACAAACACCCTCCGTCCGCGGTCTGACCGTGACGCTCATTAGCTACCGTACTTCGAACAGAAAACCAGGACCTCGTCGACAAATTCTTTCCGATAATGCGGATAGTCTGTTTGGCGCCAGGTGCGTTTACCCTCAACTTGCTTGCGCACAAACCGGGTTTTTCGCCAATGAAATGTAACTTTTGTTTCGCGCAGATAATAACATTTGCAATCCATCGAGATTAGTGACCTACCCTTACTTAAAAGTATTGTTAGAATACATGGTAAGTAGAAAAATCGGAAAGGTGGATTATCTCAGCACCCGTCAAATATAAATGAACCAAATTTTGTACGAAGGGGAAACTGAACAAATAGAATTAAAAAAACATGTATTAGCAGGGTTGCCAAATTTATAAAATTTTCTGCATGTTGGGAAATTTTAAGATTTTAAATGAAATACCATATTTTTAATTATTGTAATCAATTGCTTATACCAACTTTATTATGACCTGTTATTATCGTTTTTTTACTCCTGTCATTTAAAAACGTTCCAACCAATATTTGTAAAAATTGGTACAGGGGTAAAACTGGACCTTCTAAATTCATTAATAGCATTTTTGTGACGTTATCAAGATTCTTACCAAAAAAAATCAAGAAAAGGAAATAAAGGATATTTAACTATGAAACATTGCAAATGCAGTTCTTTAATTTAAAATAACCCCTTACTCCCCTGTACTAATTTTTTCGAATTTCGGTTGGATCGTTGTATCGGAGCTTGATGTCATATCTTCAAAATTGACAGGAGTAAAATATCAGTTCATAATAAATTTAATACAAGCAATTGATTACGATTCCAAAAACAGGGTATATCATTAAAAATTTAAAATTTCCCAACCTGGAGAGAAAGCTATAAACTTGGCAACCTTGCCCATATAATTTTTAAATTCTTTATGTTCAGTTACTCCTTCATACAAAATGTATTTCATTTATATTAAACGGTTGCTGAGATAATCCACCGTTTTGGTTATTTTCTACTAACCCTATAGATAAATAATAAATTGATAATATTTCAAAACCTATTAATTTTTAAACAAGATATTCGTGTACAAACTAACCCTTATTTTTAATGCTTAATAGAATAAGATAATGGAAGAGAGGGGTTTTTATTTTTAAAAAATGCTTTTAAGTCTACTAAAGAAGTTCTTCTGGCTTTTGTTTGGAAAAAATCGATTGTTCTGTAAGGGCTTGCAAACGTCATATTTGACATAAAAGTTAAAATAACTCAAAAACGATTACACTTAGGTATAGCATATTATGCATAAAATGTGTTTAGAATTTTAAGGGTTTTATTTAAAATAGGAACCAGAACTAACCAAAGTATTAGCTTTGTTCGCGGGTCTAGTAATGAACCGATTCTGAACCAGAACCGAACTGGTTTAGAATTATTTTAAAGCGCATGTCTAGTTATTTATTAGTTCGGAATTTTTATTTACCGCGAACGATTTTCTATACAGCTGAGGATGTATTCTAACCTAGCCTTTTGGTTAAATTGGATACTACACAAAAAAAAATTTAAACAAAAGGTAAATTGTTATACTGTCGAAAGCCACTCGAGGTCTCTCGGCGAAAGACGAGGAATTCCCTGCCTCCTCTCGTTTTTAACATAAGCATGTGTATTTAACTAAAGATAAAATTCAAACAACAAGAAATGGTAAAATCTTGTAATATTGTCTATATTTTTTAATTAAATCTTTATTTATTTTATTGCATACATACATTCATACGGAATACAATTGAAAATCCTTTGTTTATATGCGCTTAGAATCACAACCAATATAAAAAATATTCAACAGGTCTATTAACCCGCATAAAAAGTGGCAGAAACAAATAAACTGTAATACAACGGTTTATTTTTGTACCACAAAAACAGAAAACAGCTGACCATGCCGACAATGCGCATGAAATTCCGAACTGAACTTTTAGTTCCAACAAAACTCCCAGGACTGCTAATCAGCTTACGAATCGGTAACGAACTGATTCCATTGTAACCCACGAACACAGAACTGTTACTAAAAATTCAGAATTCTACTAACCGCGAACGCTGCTTTTTCACTGCGCATGCGAATAGTCCCAGAACCGGTTCAGAATAAAACTCGCGAACAAAGCTATTTTAGTCGTATATCCTCCACTGACTTAATAAAGTTTCTAATTTTCAAAATTTTCCTAGACTTACTTTTCGAAATATCGATCGCAGCAGTTCCCGGTGGGACACCCTGTATATCCTATGCAAATAACCTATTGTGCAAAAACAGAATAATATTTTTTACCCAGCGAATAATCCAAACTAGAAAACAACCCGAGCCAGAAGAGAAATCGTGTTAAAGCAAATCCTTTTTACGATGCGAATTAGCTGTCAATCCAACAATTTTTCCTGCAGCATTCTCGGCTTCCACATTTGAATATTTCAGTCGCAATTCAGCTCGATGCCACCCCTAAAAGGACAAAAATTCCGACCATCCGGCTTGGCGGACGGTAATTGAAATCCATTCCCTAAATTAAAATATCTCGCCTCTCTGGGAGATCGCAACAATGCCAATCTTGCCGAGTGACGGCCCTGTTTAAAACTAAATCTCCTACATTCCCGTTGCCTGCAGCTCACTGAATGCAGTTAAGCGTATGCAGTTTGCAGTTTTTCGTTTTGGGAGCGATTGCGACGCAGTTTAATTTTCTTTTGCATGGCCCTGGAATCGGTATTAATGTTGTAACTGTAATGGAGAATTTTCCTTGTTTAATTTTTTTAATATGTAGTATTTGAATGTAATATGGTTTTTTGCAAAAGTTTCAAGGATTCTTAACAATTACTAATTTTACGAAAAAAGTTAAGTGTATGCAGATTGCAGTTTTTGCTTTGGGAGCGATTGCGACGCAGTTTAGTTTTCTTTTGCATGGCCCTGGAATCGGTATTAATGTTGTAACTATAATGGAGAATTTTCCTTGTTTAATTTTTTTAATATGTAGTATTTGAATGTAATATGGTTTTTGCAAAAGTTTCAAGGATTCTTAACAATTACTAATTTTACGAAAAAAGTTAAGTGTATGCAGATTGCAGTTTTTTGCTTTGGGAGCGATTGCGACGCAGTTTAGTTTTCTTTTGCATGGCCCTGGAATCGGTATTAATGTTGTAACTATAATGGAGAATTTTCCTTGTTTAATTTTTTTAATATGTAGTATTTGAATGTAATATGGTTTTTGCAAAAGTTTCAAGGATTCTTAACAATTACTAATTTTACGAAAAAAGTTAAGTGTATGTAGATTGCAGTTTTTGCTTTGGGAGCGATTGCGACGCAGTTTAGTTTTCTTTTGCATGGCCCTGGAATCGGTATTAATGTTGTAACTATAATGGAGAATTTTCCTTGTTTAATTTTTTTAATATGTAGTATTTGAATGTAATATGGTTTTTTGCAAAAGTTTCAAGGATTCTTAACAATTACTAATTTTACGAAAAAAGTTAAGTGTATGCAGATTGCAGTTTTTGCTTTGGGAGCGATTGCGACGCAGTTTAGTTTTCTTTTGCATGGCCCTGGAATCGGTATTAATGTTGTAACTGTAATGGAGAATTTTCCTTGTTTAATTTTTTTAATATGTAGTATTTGAATGTAATATGGTTTTCTACAAAGGTTTTAAGGATTCTTAACTAATACTAATTTTACGAAAAAAGTTAAGCATATGCAGTTTGCAGTTTTTCGTTTTGGGAGCGATTGCGACGCAGTTTAGTTTTCTTTTGCATGGCCCCGGAATCGGTATTAGTGTTGTAACTGTAATGGGGCATTTTTCTTGTTTTATATTTTTAATATGTAGTATTTGAATGTAATATGGTTTTTCCTACGACCACTTGTGAAAATAGCAAATAGCACACTGGTTTCATGCATAGAAAATGCGGTATATCACACTAGTGTTGCAAAGTACTTTACAGCACTAGTGTTGCAAAGTACTTTACAACACTCGTGTGATATATATTATGATGTCATTCTAAAAACTGCTATTGGTTTGCAAGTGACATATTTATTGTAGTGACAGTAATAAAAACTTTTTACTTACCTTAAACAGTAGAACCCAAATTAGCGAAAATCATCTTATTAACGTTAAGTTCCTACACAGTATAAGCTTTCTTCTAATATTAAAAAGAGTAATTATAAAATTTCCGAAAAAATAAAAACATAAACAAAAATAGACATAACCACAAAAACCAACTTTCACTGACTGCTCGCTCAGTGGCACTATTGTCAGGTAAGTAGATCAAATTAAAAATCTCCCTTCTACCTTTGAACACACATTATAGAGGCAGCCTTGCCGCTTGACCGTTCGACCTAAAGCGCCAGAGAACAAATTCCTATAGATCAAATTCCTTTCTTTCTGTCTTCGTGTACTCAAACAACTAGTTAAATCTTTTTTAATTCCTTAATTAAACCTGAGGCTAATACACACTTTATGAATCCACTTTCTTTTATCCATTCATAAATAGAATCAGACCCTTCCGACGTTGCCAAATGCTTTCCATATTTTGTATGGTATAACAGACGTTTAGTAGTCGTTTTTTCTTACTTTTAGGACTTTAGGTTATGGATTTACAATTCTTATATTTTTTCTCAGAAATATGAGAAAAAAATTTAATTTTTACTTAATTTTACATGTGATGTTCAGTTTCATTAACTCGTTTTACCAAGCACCCAGCACCCCTTTTTACTCCCCGGTCGCATAAGTTTGTTTACTGATATTTTTTTAAAAACAGAATATTTTGGATATGCACCACTTACGTTTTATTTAGAAGAGTGTCTAAAATATGTAAGTATCAATAATTTTTAAAAACCCTTAAATAGCAGAAAACCGTATTAAACTATTACCGTTATTACCTAACAAAACCATACAATTTTTATTAAGTGAGGGCCTTTTTAAATTCCAAAATGATAAAAGTTATAAAATGCTTCTAGGTAGGTGATTTTCGATGTAAAAATATTGTCAAAACAGCATAATATAGCAGTGAGGAAAAGTATATATCACACTAGTGTTACAAAGTAAAAATCACCATAGTGTTGCAAAGTTCTCAATTGTTTTTATTTTTTCTGTAAAGACAAGTCTATTATTATTTTTTGGTGAATAATTTGTGGTCGTAGGAAAAATAGTGTACAGTACTAGTGTGTATGCAATATTCCCACTCGTGTGAAATTAGTCATTTTCCACACTTGTAATGTAATATACTATTTTGCAAAGGTTTTAAGGATTCCTTACTATTATTTATTTTACGAAAAAAGTTAAGCATATGCAGTTTGCAGTTTTTCGCTTTGGAAGCGATTGCGACGCAGTTTAGTTTTCTTTTGCATGGCAGGCATTGTATGTAATAAACTTACATTTCCCTAACTTTTTTCTTTTTAACGTATAAAAAACAACATGTTGTTAGGATGACTCTGTAGTAACTGTATCTTTCAAAAGAATATCTTTTCTCTTAATATATACAGGGTATCACAAAATATTTTTTTATGAAATACCCTGTATATTTATTTACCCTTTAAAAGATAATATATAAAGCAGTCCAAAAAATATATTTAATGGATCTATAACCTACCAACATAATTAAAATTTACAATTATTCTTTAGATTTGGATGACCATATTTCCGAAACTAATGAAGATAGATATGGCAAATATAGTATTTTTAAAACTCTTTAAAATATATTTTTATTAGTGATATAATTATCCAGCGTGTTCTATTTAAAAAAAAGCTATTTGTCCTACCCTGTACATTTTAAGAGATATTAAAAATATAATTATTGATTTAGAAACTACAGAATTAACCCGAAAAAGAGATATTACTATTTATTTTGTACGATATAAATTGAAAAAAATAATAAGGGGTGGAAATTTATAACACCAGGTACATTGTTTTTATTTTGATACCAATAAATTTAAAAGTAAATATAAAACTTTTCTATAAAATTTATAGTTTTTAAAAATATTGCACTAATGCACAAACCTAAATTTTATAATTTTTACAAAAAAATTGTAAATAAATAAACTTGCACATGTAGAATTATTTTTAATTTCTATACATCTTTTCTTATAAAAAAAAAACAATTTTTTAACGACAATATATATTTGATAAATAATTTATATTTAAGAGTCATCTATCTGAAAAAGCTTTAATATTTTCCTATATATAAAGGTTTTTTAGCAAAGAAATATTTCTGTAAAGCTTAAACTAGCAAAAAATGGGATAAAACGAACCTTTTAGGGATTTGTTTACGAAATTTTTCGAATGTTTTTTAAGTTGCGAAAACAAAATCATTTGGAACGATAGAAGAAAAAGGTTATATTTTTAAGATATATTTTTGTCAGTTAGTGGAACCATTCGAAATAATAAACAAGGTCTTTTAAAAAGGACAAAGTAAAATATTTTTCTTTCATTTAACATGACAGAAACAGATATTTTTGTCGTCCATACAGAAAAGGCATCGGGATTACAAAATTATTTTAAAATAAAGTGCTCGCCAAAAAATCGGGACAAGCAATTTTTAGCATCATACCTATTTAACTTGTAGTAACTTTTGAAATAACAAATATTTTTAGCTGCGGATTTCGGTATGTTAAAGCCCATTTCTTCTAGATGACATGGCGCAAAATGATTTTTTAAAAATAATCAAAGTTCATGGTATACAGGGTGGTCAATGAACAGATGCAAACTTACAAAAAGTTTAGAGGTGTATGATTCCGGTAATAATGTTTTTTCGCATTTAATTATAGGTCATTAGTAAAGTAATATCAATATCTCCAGACGTTTTTGCCAGTTTTTTGATTACAGCCCTTTAGCCCCAGAGACACTATTAAACAAAAAATGTGTCAAAACTTTGCTACCAATATCTTTAAAACGCTGTAACTTAAAAACGGCTTTACCGATTTTGACCAGGTTTTCACATTCTGAAAACTTATTTTCTGGTTCTCTTTTATTACCTAACCACTTTATTGGTAAATGGCCATTTCAATAAAATACAGGGGTCACACAAAAGTAAAGATAAAATTGCACAAAATATGGCTATTGTTCGTTTTAAGCTATGACAATTGGGCTGTACGTTGTTGTTTGGTTTAAAATTTGGTCACTTTTGTGGATTTTTGATGTGATCTAGAAATTTTAAATTGACCAATTGACCATATTGACCAACTTTTAAACTAAACAACAACGTACTGCCCAATTGTCATAGCTTAAAACGAACAATAGCCATATTTTGTGCAATTTTATCTTTACTTTTTGTTTGATCCCTGTATTTTATTGAAATGGCCATTTACCAATAAAGTGGTTAGGTAATAAAAGAGAACCAGAAAATAAGTTTTCAGAATGTGAAAACCTGGTCGAAATCGGTAAAGCCGTTTTTAAGTTACAGCGTTTTAAAGATATTGGTAGCAAAGTTTTGACACATTTTTGTTTAGTAGTGTCTCTGGGGCTAGAGGGCTGTAATCAAAAACTGGCAAAAACGAATTGATTATTTTTCAAAAACCATTTTGCACCATGTCATCTAGACGAAATAGGCTTTAGCAAACCGAAATCCGCAGCTAAAAATATTTGTTATTTCAAAAGTTACTACAAGGTAAATATGATGCTAAAAATTGCTTGTCCCGATTTTTTTGGCGAACACTTTAGCTCATACTAAAAAAATTTAAGGTATAAACATTTTTTAGAAAACAGAGTTTTATTCAATGCACTAAAAAGAATAAAATAAATTTTAAATCTTTAATTATCAACATATGATAACGTCATTAAGTCCGTTTTATAGTCGGCAAGTTCTTTCTGCAACTTGCAAGAAACTTGTGGTAGGCATGCGCAGTACGCGAACAGCTGATTTTTGGCAGCGTATTCTGCAACTTTATGGCGACTTGCAACTTTACCAGTTGGACCGATTTTTCCTGCAGTTGTAACTGCAAGTCTGGGAAAAATATGGTTATTTTAGTGGTACCAACCTCACTTAAAGTTACTAGTTGAGTGACCACCATCTTCTTGCTTTTTTTCTTGAATTTTCATCCCCCAGGATGGTAGCGGCAGCAATAATAAGGCAAATTGTAGCCGCGGTGGCTCTTTTTCGTTCGATTTTTTCATTTTTAACAGCTATTCTAAATACCGGTCAATAAGTAGGTTAGGTTCTAACTTTATTTTCACATTTTTGCACGTTGGTACCTTGCCCTATTTTTGCAATATTTAAAAGCGAATTGCCGACTGTGAAACGAATCTGCAATTAACTTGCAGCAAGTTTATTGTTGAAAGAAAGTTGCTGCAACAAAATTGCAGAAAGAACTTGCCGACTGTAAAACGGACTTTACACAAGTTAAATAATATAAGCGCTTGACTCGAGAATAAAGTAGTCGTATTTACTTAGTTTTAAAATTTTAAAAATTAAAATCAATCTGATCGAGGTATCTAATTTTTGTTTATCTACAAAGGTAAATTTCGCGACAAGCTTTTTTATTATATAAATTGTGTTTTGACATTTTATTATTATTTTTTAATTTTATTTATTTTGGAAAACCACGAAGTCTAAAAGCCTAAATACTAACGTACCGTGAGTGTCTTAAGCGAGGTAAGAATTTGTTGACACGGGACTTAAATACTTGAAGATTTAGGGGGAAGAAAAGATCTCCGCGGGCAGCAAGTTCCACAACCTAGAAACTCTAGGGATAAAAGAACGAACAAAGTGGGAAGTTCGGGGCCTGTCCAGTTGGACCGTATAGGGATGCATACGCGCGGAACCACGAGTTTCTCTGTTGGGAACCGTAAGTGGAGTAACTATACTGGACAATTCTTCAGAGCAGAAGCCATGGAAGTACCTATAAAAGCGATAAATCCCCCACAGCCCGACGATGGGCAAGAGAGGGAAGCCTTTCTGTAAGTGAAGGATCATTAATGCCAGTTAAGTTTACTTTCAAATGTGACGCCCACAAGATTGAAGGTGTCTTTGCTCTGTAAAACTTGGCCGCTCATAAGTAGAGGATGAGTATTTGATGACTCTTTTCGCGACAAGGAACATGATGTGTTTTGGATGCATTAAAATGGACCAGATTTTTAGCGCCCCAATCCAATATTAAATTAATATCCTGCGAAAGAGATATCTGCATCGCTCTGCGTTTGTTTTCCAAGTCAAGTTTAGTAATGGGCTTAGGAAACTGGAGTGAAGGGTACTATCGTCGGCGAAACTATGAATGGAATTAGTTGTGGGCAAGAGAAGGTCGTTGATGTGAAGAAGAAACAATGTTGGGGCCAGAACTGAGCCCTGAGGGACTCCAGCATTTACTTGGTGAAAGCTTGAAGAATGGCCGTCCACAATAACTGATATACGTCGATCAGATAGATAACTAAGAGAGCCAAGTACAGAGTTTAGTTGAAAGACCATAGGAGGGAAGTTTATTAAGAAGTGCGGCATGCCAGACCTGGTCAAAAGCTTTGGATATATCAAGAGCAACGATCTGGGACTCACCTAGAAACTCAAGAGACTTATTCCAGCAGTGTGATACGAAGGAAAGAAGATCTGCTGTAGATCTTTTGTGACGAAATCCATACTACCTGTCATGCAAAATTTTGTGTTTTTCTATGTTTATGGTAAAAGTTTAAAAAAATGTTTGTAATACATTGAATTCTTGTTCAGTTAGCGATGTTAAGCGGAAGTTACCATTTCTAACGAGGATAAAACTCATTTAGCAGTCTTCATCGTGTCAGGGGTTATCCACTTATTTAGATATTTCGTAATTTTAAAGTAACCAGCTAAATAAGTCGAATCTACCACGTTTTTACTTAGTTTTTCTTTGTCATTAAGGTTCTTTATAATTTAAACTTTATTAATTTATTTCTTTACAGAACATTTTAATAAAAGCCTTTTTTTATATAATTGTGTTACTTTTAGTTTCTTTTTTACTGTTTCGTTATATCGCTTGACCAATTTATTCCCCTGCTAGATTTTTAAATTTTCTTTTCTACCAAATAATAATTGTTAACCAATTTAAAAAAATCTTTTTAATTCAAAGAGAGTGCAATTCCGCGGTGATCCGGTAAAACCAAATCAGAATCTGATGGTGAGATCCTGAGAAAATTGAAAAAAAGCCTAAATTTTAAAACGCTAAGATCATATTCCTACTATAGGCAGCAATGCTGCCATTCGAACAGCGTGAGAAAAAAGGTAGGTATTATACTCTGTCCAAGTTACATATGTAAAATTTATTTTAAACCGTGATCAACATGAAATATTACGATTTTTGCGCATATATTTGCTACAAAGCAATAAAACAATCTTAAACGTTACTTGGATAGAGTTTAGTAGTATTTTTTACTGTATGTTTACCAATTAAATACTAATAAGAATAGTAATAATGAATTAAAAAAAAAAGAAAAATTAACATTTAAAACAATATTAAATAAGTCGGTTTATTTTTTTAGTTTAATTTAACTGCAACAGTACAATTTACAGAATTTAGTATCTACGGGTTTTGAAGCGTTATAATTTAAGCATTTATATTAAAGTTTACTATTTTTACACAATAAATTAATACCCCAAGCAGCAAGCTGACGTCATAATGACGTAATTTTTAAGTCATTTTTGGTCATAGGACGTCATCAGACCAAAATTATGACGTCATTTTAACGTCATTTTAATGACGTGTTTTTGTCGTCGTTGAAGTGACGTCTTTTTGACGTCATTTTTTCGTCATACTAGTTCATAAAAATCTAATGACGTCATGTTTAGAAAACCCGCCAGAAAAATTTTGTGACATTATATGATTCGTGTCAAAATCCAACCGAAATATCATATGACAGAAAAATAACACTAATAATTTTACAAAATTGAAATAGGAAAAAACTCCACCGATAGATGGCGTAATAGACAATACACTTCTACCTTTATTCAACATTTTCGCTTTTTATCGCCTACACCGTATCGATAAGACCAAAATAGTTCGAGACCGGTCTGCGGTTGGTGATCTCGATTAGCTTTGAAAGAAATATTTTCGGCTAGTGGTAAAATCTGCATCTCCAGGTTGGACAGTGTGCCGAGAGATGCGACCTTGCAGTGCAAGGAAATTGCAAGCAGTAAGGAGTTTTATCCTATTTCAATTTTCAAATAAAATATCGCATCATTTTAGCTTTTAAAAATAGAGTATATGCGTCAATTTTTTGGCATCTTAAAGATGTCATTATGACGTCATTAACGGGACGTCTTTTGTCTGTGACTTAAGGAGGTCAATTTAACGTCATTTTGTAGTCATCTTATGACGTCTTTGCTAACCAAATGTGACCAAAAATGCCTAAAAAGACAATAAGACGTCAGCTTGCTGCTTGGGACCTAGGACATTATTAAAATAATAGTTATTTATTAGATAAGTGAGTTATATTACATATAAGTCACGCAAGAAAAGTTTAACTCTCGAGCCCGAAGGGCGAGAGAGGTAATTTTCTTAAGTGACTTATATGTAATAACTCACGTGTCTAATACAAAATTTTATCCAACACTTTCGTATAAATCGTTTTTAATATCGAAAATAATTTGAAAACGTCATCCATTATTTGTTACTTGTCATTGTCAACACCAGCAACAAAATTTTGTATTTTTTGGAAAGCAAGCTTGTTTGGTTGTAATGCATTTTGTTGGTAACTACGGGTTTGTTTAGTAAACAACTTTGTAGACAAACATAAAAATGCTTTGCGAAATGGAAAATTGTGAAGTTCCTGCGGAAATTTTGGAAGAAGCTGCGGTAGCGACATGCAGTTTAATTCCAGAGAAGTCAAAACTAACGTACAATAAAGAATTTGAAGATTTTGAAGCATGGAGGAAAAGGCGAGGAGTTGGTACTATAAATGAAGATGTTATTATGGCTTACTTTCTGTTTTTATCGAAAAAGTTGCTCCCTCATCAATGTGGACCAAGTATTCATTGATAAAAACGACCTTAAAAGTATATAAGAACGTGGATATAGGGAGGTATGGAAAAGTTGTCGCTTATTTGAAGAGCAATTCAAGAAATTTCAAACTGAAAAAGGCAAAAATTCTGGAGAGGCAATACATCGAAAAATTTTTGGCTGAGGCACCTGACGACGAGCACTTAATGTCAAAGGTATGAATTTACTTTAGTTTCTGGTATTAAATATTTATCTGTTCGGATATTTATAGGTTGCATTGATATTGGGAATCGCTGGTGCATGCCGTTGTGACGAACTGACTCGCTTAAGTATTGAAGATATAGTAGATAAAGGCCAGTACATATATGTTTCTATACCTGATACCAAGACGAACAAATCGAGAAGCTTTACAATTTTAAAAGAAGGATTTTTGGTAAATGTGCTTGAATTATTTAGAAAATATGTGTCCCTAAGGCCAGAGAACACGCCTCACAAAAGATTTTTTGTCAACTTTCAAAAAGGCAAATGCACTAGGCAATGCGTGGGAATAAATAAAATTTCGAAAATTCCGAGAGTAGTTGCTCATTATTTGCAACTACCTGATGAAATCTTATATAGTGGTCATAGCATGCGGCGTTCTTCAGCGACACTTCTAGTCAACGCTGGGGCCGATATCACCAACCTTAAACGCCATGGCGGGTGGAAGTCTTCTACCGTGGCAGAAGGATATTTAGAAGATTGCATCTCTAACAAGTTTGAGATTGCAAGACGAATACAGGGTGAAGAGCGCACCAAGGCAAGTACTAGTGCTGAAAGACTTCCTGAAGAACACTCCGCACAATGTAACGTTGTCCAAGATAAATCTAATATAACAATTACTGTTAATATAAACACGAATAAATTGTAGTATAATATATTAGTTGTTTTATGTTATTTTTTTAATTGTGAAATGTTGGAAGTAATAAAGAATTAGTATAAGTCACTAGTGAGCTAAAGTCTATAATTCACTAGTGAGCTAAAGGGTACTTTAGCTCACTAGTGACTTATAGTACACTTTATATCCTCAAAATCTGATCAATTATGTAGATATTATATGTAAGTGTTGGATAAAATGTTAAAATCCCATTTCTACAGGCTTTATTGTTTAGTGAATAGATGTAGAGTGGTTTAGTTTTAACCACAATTTTAAAATTGGTTATTAACCGAACAATACAGCTTTTATTTCGGCCTTTAATCACAATAGCGCGGTACACTAATAGGTCAATTGACTTTAAAATTCACTTCATTTTCGGCTATTTAAATGCAAATCTAATAACTATTCCATATAGAGAACACGGATGCAAGTGTTTGAAATTTTATCTAATAATGGCATACTGATGCGGTGTATAAAGGGGTTCGGCTAATTAATCCAATGAATAGTGGATAAATTATTCACAAGGGTAAATGTTATATAGACGAATTTTGATCATTATGCGATAGTTTCGCTTTGCTGTCATTAGTTATTTGGTAGTCAAATACAGGGTGGCCCACCATATTCGACACGGTCTGTAGCTGAATAACCATGGGGTTTTTAAAAAAGTAAATACTGGAACATATACAGGTCGGATAAGGCCACAGTATAAAATTATTTTACTCTATACAGGATGTCTCAAAAAGTGTGACGTATCAAAGTTATATTTTTTTAAATGAAACACTCTATATTTTATGACGGTTTTAGTTTCTACATAAAATAATAACTTAAGTTTGTTAATAGTACTAAGTGTCTAATTTTATTCGTTTTTGTGATATTTGATTTTTTTCAAAATGCAGGGGTGCAATTAAATTAATTTTATTTTACCAATATAAACTTCTTAAACTTTAAAATTTGTTACAAGATTAGGAAAAGTCTGCCTTATCATACGAAGGTCATATCGAGATCATAGATTATACAGGGTGATCAAAAAATAATTTCAATTTTTTAGAAAGTCAAATTGCAATATCTCTCTTATTTTAAATGGAACACCCTGTATTTTTTTACACCGCGTGATGGCAAACCAAATGCTCTTTTAAATGGTGTATAGGTTGCCTATACCTATCTTTTATACTTTTTAAGTAAATTCCATTTTAACATATTTTTATTCCAAATGTCAATTTAAATGTAAGTAGGCTGTGATATAGCTATGCCTATTTACTAAGCCGTTATTGCAAAATGTAAATTTGTTGGAAAAAAGCACAAAATTAAAAGATTTTGTATTATCTGCCACTATTTTTAAAATTCACAGAAAAAAAAATTATTAGTTGCTACTTCCAATAACACTTATTTCAGCTGAATGTGGTAATGATAAAACTTGTGTTTTTAAAAAATCCCAATAACACCTCTGGTCAGTTATGACGACATTCTCTAACCTATAACTCGTTTCTTCCATTATCCATAATCACTGTGTCAAATTTTTTAAAGCAACTATTAAGGTTATCAGATGGTTTCTCTTGGAATATTTTTCAGGATTAACTCTAGACTAAAGTAAACCATTTTTTTCACATCCTACCAGTATTATATCATCTTGTTGTTGTAGAAGAAAGGTTTTTATTTAAAATCATTGAAATTTCTTTTAAACCGACTAAAACACTAGTAATCAATAAATCGTCGTTGTTATTTTCTTAAGAAAAATATTAATGACTGCTATGTCACAGCCAACTTTCATTTAAATAAACATTTGGACTAAAAATTAGTAAAAACAGATTTTACTAAAAAGCACTAAAGATAGGTATAGGCAACCTATAACCATTTAAAAGAGTATTTTATTTGTCATCATGTGACGTAAAAAATACAGGGTGTTCCATTTAAAATAAGAGAGATATGGCTATTTGATTTTCTAAAAAATTGAAATTATTTTTTGTTCACCCTGTACAATATTTGATCTTGATTTGACCTACGTATAATATGGCAGACTTTATCTAATCTTGTTACACATTTTAAAGTTTAAAGTGTTAAAAGTGTTAAAGTAAAATCAATTTAATTTTACCTCTGCATTTTTCAAAAAAATCAAATATCACAAAAACGAATAAAATTAGACACTTTAAACAAACTTAAGTTATTTTTTAGAGTAGAATCTAAAACCGTCATGAAATATAGGGTGTTCCATTTAAAAAAAATAACTTTTTATACGTCACACTTTTTTGAGACACCCTGTAGAGACTAAAATAATTTTATACTGTGGTATTATCCGACCTGTATATATTCCAGTATTTACTTTTTTTAAAACCCCATGGTTATCCAGCTACAGACCGTGTCGAATATGGTGGGCCACCCTGTATTTAAAGCTTATTTATAAGAGTTCTGACCATCATTAGTTTATGCACATTCTTTGATATAGGGTTGGTTGGTTGGTTGATTGGTTGGGTTGAGGCGGGGTTGGTCATTCGACCATGTTTTCACTGCAGCCTATTGGCTTATTGTGCACCCCTCCTTTGTTACAGAAGTCCACTGCCCTTTATCAAGTTTGGTAGATTTCGGCCAAGATGTTCGCGCGATGTATGTTCCCAAATAGACTGTGTCTTTTGCGTGTCAGTGCAATGCAGTTGTATATTATGTATGAGGCTGTTTCCTCCTCTTCCTCGCAAAGCCCATTGTAACTGCCCATTTTTTGCAAGTGTTTCCTTAGATGATAGTGTCCTCTCAGAAGTCCTACTACTTGTCTTAGCTGAGTGCGCTCCAGCTGGA
Source organism: Listronotus bonariensis (assembly GCA_014170235.1). Lineage (NCBI taxonomy): Eukaryota > Metazoa > Arthropoda > Insecta > Coleoptera > Curculionidae > Listronotus > Listronotus bonariensis. Next base: position 127,773 of record JACEGR010000371.1, on the reverse strand, counting down.
GGACCTCAGTTTTTAGTTCCTTGAAAGGATCGCCCAGTGTCTCATTCGCAAGTCTTTGGCCAGGTGATGTATACCAAGGAGCAACATGTTGTTGTTGAGACCATCTGCTTATCGTTGTTTTTGTCACCTTTTTGGATAGTCCGAGTACTGGTTCTGGACCGTTGAACCTTCTAGACGACCCAGCTCTCGCTAGTTCATCTGCTTTTCAATTGCCTTCTATTCCCAAGTGTCCAGGAACCCATAGAAGTTCTATCCTGTTGTTCCTGGTGGCGAGCTCTTTGATACTATTCAGGCACTCCATCGTGATTTTGGATGTTATACGATGGGCATCCAAGGCTTTTAGAGCATCTTGGCTGTCTGAGAGAATGTGAATGATGTGGTTGTGATATCCTCTTCTCATATTTTCTTGAACGCATGCTAGAATTACATATATTTCTGCCTGGTATACAGTGGCTTGCCTCCCTAATGGGCGGCTAAAAGTCGCTTTGGGTCTTGCCCCAAATACACCAGCACCTCCTCCATCATCCGTCTTTGAGCCATCGGTGTACCAAATCCAGCCTCGGATATAGGGTGCCAAACTACATTGTTACGTATCTTTTTTAAATACAGGACCACTTTATGTCACTGGGACTTATACATATGTATCGGAATATTGAAAGCTATAAGAGATAGAAAGATGGCTAAATGGGGTAAGTTGTGGGCCAAATAATGGTTAATCTAATGCCGTTCTAACAACGGCTGTATCTTGTTCGGTTATTAAGTTATTTTGAAAAAAAAACTGAAAATGTGCATTTTAAAAAAGTGCTGTAGTTTTTTTATTCCAAATAATTTTTAAAATCTGTAAAAACATTATTGGGGCAACTTTTTAAGAGTATGTGTATCCAAATACAACAACTTTCGTTTTTCCTATGGCGACCATTTTGGTTTCTTGTACATTTTTAAAGAATGTTTTTTCCTTTAAAATGATTTGTAACACTAGGTATTTTTGCTTTTTATGTCAAAAATCGTTAAAATTATTTTTTTCCGAGTTAGCCATGCCTGCGGAAGCCATTAGCTCTAGAAAAATTGCCATTTAATTTTCAATAAGGACCTACGTTGGGAAAGGTAAAGCAGGTGTATTTCCAACTTTTATTAACTTATGTAATCAAATGAAGTTGAGTGTTTGCTTTGTGTGCATCGGCATATTAAAATATTTAATAACAATAATTAGCTGCAACCTCTCTAACATAAATAGGTTTATGTGCTTAAAAATATATATTTTTTTAATTTTGTCCGTTTTTGAAGCTCCCAGGAGTGGCTTAACAAAAACTGAAGTGCTACCACGTTGAAACTCATTAAAGCAATTATTGAAGGATATCATGGAAGAAGAAGAGTTACCGTACACAGCATCCAAGTCTTTCAGCCTTCTACAATACTAAATTGCTCCTTTGATATTAGCGCCATCCGGTGCTAAGCACTTAGCAGACCGCTCTCGTAATAAGCGGACAATATTCTTTATTTTTATATAAAAGAGAAGTAAAAAAGTTTATTTTTAACATGCTTAATTTTTTTTAGGTAATAATAATAATTATAAAAACAAAAGGTAATAGTTCGATATAGCGGTTTTCGCTATTATAAGAGATTTTTGAAAATTCTTTTTCAGGGCGTTTCTATAGGTCGATTATGACACAAATCTGTGTGCGCGTTTTCCAAAATCCATTTCTATAATTTATTATTATTAAAAACATATACGGGACGGTGGAGTGAACTGGGGTGCTGGGTGGGGACGAAACAGTAGAAATCCTACATTAAATACCCAAAAACAGTATTTCACAGTACACACCGCACTTTCTGTTTGCAAAAATGTCCAAAAATTGTTTAAAAAAATTAAAAATAAATAATAGTTCAACAATCCCGCCATGACTGTCACTGCATAAAAAAGAGTTTGCAATAGAGCTGTAAATGTCTTGCGATGTTGCCAAATAAAGTGAGAAAGTGTCAATAGCTTAAAAAAGGAAGATACAGGACAAAATTCATATGAAAAATTAAGTTATTCCTTCATCCTATTATAATTTGTAGAGAAAAAAGGAAAATACCTAAACATAAAGAAGGAGGCATTTTACAAAAAATACCATTGTTTCTCATGGAAATGGTGGATATTCCCGAAATAGGCTTGGTGTTAATTTTTCATAAGAAGTTTGGCAACGCTGCTTCTATCAAGACTGTCATATTCATAATAAACTTCATGTTATCAGCTGACCAAAATGAATGCGCCCATTTTCCTTCTTTAATTAATGGCGGACGAGATATCTCATATGTGTGGGATAGTTTTTCGAAAAATTTCATACTTTTCAAATTATATTTTTCATGTGCCCCGAGTGCAGTGTATTAATGTTTGCTTGTGTTTGACGTTGGATTTATACTGTTTTGTCCCCACCCAGCACCCCTGTTCACTCTACCGTCCCGTAATATGTTTTTATTAATAATAAATTAAAGAAATGGATTTTGGAAAACGCGCACCCAGATTTGTGTCATAATCAAACTATAGAAACGCCCTGAAAAAGAATTTTTCAAAAACCTCTTATAATAGCGAAAACCGGTATATCGAACTATTACCAAACAAAATCTTTTAATCCTTCATAAAGCCTAGTTTTGATAAACCTTTAAAAAATGTCGCATAAAAGCAAACAACAAAAATTCCGACACAGTTTTAATTTCCCCACAGTCACGAAGCTTTTGTTAAATGATACGCATAATTCTGAAGCTCATACACTAACAATTAGCTCGGTCAGGGGAATATCTAATAACGGCTCTCCATTAACATTTTTTCGTGCGATTAATTTTTGTGGGCGGTCGATTTTCAGACATTAAATAACCATTTGTTCGATTTAAATTTACACTTTTAAATACAAGTTTAATAGCTATTTATGTATCAAGGGCGTTACTAGGACTATAATGCCCTGAAGGTCGAAATATTTCGACTAGATTTCGACCTGATGGGCATTATAGTCCAGTAAAGCCCGTGGTGCATACAATGCTTTATGTTTTACCCAAAAAAGTTTTTCAATGACTAATTACATTATTTATTCGCAATATAAAAAATAAGTTGCTCCTGTACCTGTATACGTAAGTAGATAATGACTGGTGTTAAGTTTGACTTTGATGTTTCTATCAGTTAGTCAGTTGGCATTTTTATTTAACGATTTGCTCAAAATGGAAGAAATTCCACAAAATATAAGAGAAAAGGCCATAAACGCGACCGAAAATCTTTTGCCAGTTAAATCAAGGCAACAGTATGATCGGGAGTATGGCATATTTGGTATTTGGAAAGATGCGAACGCAATTCTTCAAATAACCGAAACCGTTTTAATGGCATATTTTCAGGAACTGGTAAGTTATTGATTTTATTTTAATACATATGTTTGTATAAACTTGATCTTTATTGTGAGAGAAATAAAATTGGATAAGCAATAAAATTTCAATATTAGCGCATTAGGGCATTATAAGCGGGCATTATGATAATGGTATAGGTGTGATGGCAGGTATTATTCCTACCATAATATATTCCGTTTCTAAGGTATTACAGATCAATAATAGATGGGTAATACATAAATATATTTTCCCTACTGCTGTAAAGAAAATAAAGATGTGTTTACGTTTTCATAGAGTTACTCCATTATAGTACACAAATAGGTTTGTTCCAGCAGACCGTCAAAAATGTTTGCAACCATTCGGATTCTTAGCACGTCATGCTCACTTAAAACTTATTTACATCATAACTTTTTTATATTGACAGATATCGCAAAGCTGGGGGCGCCATTTTATGGACAATAAAAACCTAAAAAATAAGGTACTTTTTATTTAAGTCGATAAACCTCACCGTTTAGGCACCAACAGACATAAAAGTTTTCATCAATTTCAATCAAATTACCTACAAACATACAGGGTGTCCAGTAACTCAATCGACAAACTTTACGGGACGATTTTACAACAGAAAATAAGAAAAAACTTCATATAAATATATGTCCTAAACGTCTTAGTTTTTGGACTACGATGTGATAAATATTTAAAAAAAAAAACTTTTTTAAATATAGGATATTTTTATAATAACATCCAAAATCTTTACGGTATAGGAAAAATTATTTTCTCCGAATTTAACGGTGCGAGGGCAAAAGCTAGTTTCAGTTATAAGAAAAAAGGATAAAAAAAAGTCTGGTATAAAAGGTTCATGGATTTTTATCTATTATCTTTTAAGCTTAACAAAAGAAACAAATAAATATCAAAAAAGGTGAACTATTTCTGAATGGAACACCCTGTGGATTTTGTCACCATGAAAAATGTTTTTCTTTCCAAAAATACTATATTTAATATACAATCTTGTGGCCTGGAGTCTTAAGCTTGTAAGGCCAAAATCAGATTTAAAAAAGAAAAGTTAATATCTATCACTAATACTTTCGGAAATATAATCATTGAAATCTGAATAACAGCGGGTATATTTTTCATTATATTTACAGTATAAGCAAAGAATACCAACCCATAGAACCGCACAAGTGAGATTTCAGCGTACCCAAAAATTTTTAGTACCTACCCTGACCAACAGATGGCGAAAGTAGTACGATGTCGCTTTGCTAATACGATTACCATCAGAAATTAATAGCAGTCGCTGACGAGCAGTCCGCCCGATCAGTTAGAGTGAGGATATATGCAAAATGTAATAAAAATAAAATCGCCGATAAATGGTAGTATCCAGAAGATTATTAAATTTATGATTTCAGAATTGGATATATCGATGGGTTTTTGACAAAACATCGTAAGCGACATTTGTCAGTTTCACGAAAAACGTTTTTTTTCATTGAGTTATTTTGAAAACAAAGTTGGTAATTTTTTGTACATACATTAGTGCACGCCTTTATTTCAGATGAAGATATGTTCTATATTGGTTCGGCGGTTCATTTAATTAATGGTAATTATTTGGGTACAAGCCAAAAAATAAATTAAAAGTACCAAAAACCAACAAAAAAAAATAAAGCAAGTAAATAGAGAACTAAAAATCGACATTTTGGTGGCAAGTATGCCACCGTTGTCAAGATAAATTGAATAAAAATAAAAAAATGTAAAAATTAGCTATTATTTAGGTTTAGAATTTTAAAATTTTTAGCTTTTTTTTGTAGGAGATTCTGAAAATTTTGACATTAAATGTTAAATATGTTTTTTTCTAATTCAAATTAAGAAAAATCTAAAATAAAAACATTCAGATCTCGGTTTTTCTTTAAAAATTACGCGATGGGAAGAGGCGAATGTCGCTTACGATGTTTTATAAAAACGCATCGATATATCCTATTCTGAAATCATAAATTTAAAAATCTTATGGATACTGGGTCCATTTATCGGGGATTTTATTTTTATTAAATTTTGCGTATATCCTCACTCTAACTGATCGGGCCGACTGCTCGTCAGCGACTGCTATCAATTTCTGATGGTAATCGTATTAGCAAAGCGACATCGTACTACTTTCGCCATCTGTTGGTTAGGGTAGGTACTAAAAAATTTTAGAGTACGCTGAAATCTCACTTGTGGGGTTCTATGAATTATAGTATTCTTTGGTATAAGCTTAGTGCCGTAGGTAGGTATAATAGAAATTATATCTACTAGTGTGCAGGTTTATATGGTCATAATTTAAAAGACTAATAAAGATGGTCACATTAAATGTGGTATTTTTGTAAAGCTCTTTAAAAGATCTTTTAAATGGTTATATAATATACTAGCCGACCGTCACACTCTTATAAAAAAAGACATGAATAACACCTAAGATCACGTTATCATTAAATGCGCCAATACTTCTTTTGGTTCATGTCTAAATTTAAAATTTAATAGTACCGGATAAATTTATTAGAAATTATTAACAATTATTAATAAAATGCACTCAGCTGACTTATAAATTTAAATTGTTGTAGAAAAAATGTAGTATTCAACACATGCATAAAGTGTAAGTTTTAACTCATTTGTAAAGGTAGTGTCACTTTATGCACTTGTTCCAAAAATTATTTATACTAGCAATTTCCCTTATTGTTATACAAATCGACATTTTACAAAAACTAAAAAGTAAACATATATTAGATATCCCCAAAAATTGCGTAGTATTACATAAAAGTAGTCCCTAACATTTCTAAGTATCTATTAGCATAATTTAACTTTCAATTGCCAAAAAACTTTTTCAAAACTCATTTAAAACTTTTCTCCCTTAGTTCACTTTATTGCCAAGTCAGAAAACTTTTTAAAGTATTGACAAAAAAAAAACAGTTTTTAGACCTATACTTAACGCTTTTCCAATTAAATTATTATACAGAGTAAGTCCAAAAGTCTATAGAAAAGGCTACCGCTAACATTTTAGGGCAAATTACAACGATCTAGTACAATTTACCTCAGTCAAAAAGTTGACCCTTTTGCAAAATACAGAATGTTAAAATTTAAAATAGATTTTTGATATATGTACAGGGTGGGAAAAACTGGGCGTTTTTATAAGTTATCTTAGTTATTACTGGTTGATAAAAAACCGATGTAGACGACGTATGGCTCAATTTTGGAGAAACTTAAAATAACGTAGTTTTTTTTCACCCTTTCGGGGTCATCCCACCCAGGTCCGACGACCGCCCCCTGGGTGGTGCACTGCAGCCTGAAGGCTTATTGTACCTTGACCCCTACTCCTTCATATTCACACACCATTCATTTCATAACTTGGATGGTTGTTGCTCGGTCCTCATCCCCGAGCAGAAGAACACTGTGTGCCGCTGCCCGAAACACCGCTGTCGCCGGACACCCATCCAAATTATGGGCGCGCATTTCACTGCTTAACTCCGGTGATCGACGCTCGCCGATACAACCGAAGCCGCCACAAGCGCGCCTAAAAATAACGTAGTTAAAATTTTAATAAGTACTATTGTTTATCTAAGAGATACGAGGGGAAATTGAAAAATTGACGTTTTTATGTTACCCTCAATGATCTGAAAAATAAAGCGGATAGCTAATAGAAAATGTTTCCCATATATATTTTCAATAGACCTGCGCACGAATTTTTGACCCCACACTGGGAGAGTTGCTGTACACCTTTGCACATGCGCAGTTCTCATAAAAGTTAGTGTTTTTCAATTAAAATCCAATATAGTGTTGGCAACATTGACAAAATTTGCAGTATTTTAATAAATATAGTGGTTGGAACACTGAAAATGTTTACCTGCATAGCAACAGGGCCACACTCATGATAATTTGGGATTTTCCGATTGTAAACGCCAGGTAAAATTGACGCCGTCAGCCGCTCAAAAACCAACCTCTCATCTACGGTCGACCGTTATTAGTCATTTGGTATTCTCGCTAAGCACAAATGAAAGGACATTTGTGCTTAGCGAGTCTTCGTGTTTTTCAGTGGTGTTTTTAACTTTTGTTTATTTTAGTTTTGATAAACCAAAACTAAATAATGAGTTATTGTATAGTGTTGTTTTGCCGAAATTGGAAGGTTTTTCTTGTGGTTTTGATTGCAAATATGAGGTCAGTCAAAAATTTTCAGCATAAATTTTTCTAACATCACGAACGTTTGCAAACGACCAGAGGCAAAGGTGATAACTTGGTCAAGTCAAATGAGGCAACGGCGTTTACAAATGGCACAACACGCCAAGTTTAACTGAACGAAAACTGCTACGGCAGCGAAAGTGAAATAACAGTGTATAAATTGAGTCCTCAAACTAGTTACACCAAAATTAATTGGTTTTATGATAAAATAAATAAAATACCAATTGATTTAGTTTTGTTGTGTCAAAGTAGTTTTAAGAAGAAAGATAATAACGCAAAAAATATCGTGCAGTTTTAAGGTTTAGTCAAAGAGGGTCCAGCAAAAAACAAAATTCAAGTTGAGATTAGTGCTTCAAAACACTCTCGTATACTAAATTATACAAGACAAAAAAAGTACCCAATATCTAAACCGGTTTAATTTTTAGGGACTGCTATGGAAGACGAGTACAAACTTAAAATAAAATATTTAAATATGTGTATATATCCAAGAAACAAAATTAGGTAATTGTCTAGAAAGTTGCGGCAACTCCGATTTTGACGAAATTTGCTATACCTTGTTTTTTGGGGCGCTGATCACGAATCTATTTTTTTTCGGAAACGGTTCGATCTTGAGATATTCGTCATCATGGCCAAACTGTTCTTATTTTTACTATAATTCCCGTTTTTTGCACTAAGTTGCTGATGTAACACTAAATTAGCACACAATATTTTATTTAACTATAAAAAACCCTTTTTAAAACATGTTTTTCTTATTGGTTTTTAGCCTTTCTTTATTAATATAAAAAGTTTGCTTTAAATCAAGTCGCCATGTCTGAAACCATTATACACATAGGTGTATGCATGGTTGTAGCGTTTTAGGGGTAAAAGATTTGGAATTTAATGAAAAAAACGCGTAAAATAACTAAAAAAGTTTTTTTAAAGATATTTATATAATATTGTGTGCCTATATCAAGAATTTTGTGCAAAAAGAAGGCGGAATAGAGTGAAACTAAGAATTGAATTTCAAATTTGATGATGAATATCTCGAGAACGAAACGTTTCCAAAAAAAAAAGTCGTGATTAGCGCCCCAAAAACCCTCGTTTACCAAATTTCCAAACCCGGTCCTGTTGTTTGTTTTCCGCTAGTCTGTAAATTTTTAGTGCGCATGCCCACAAGTGTACTGCGCAGTGCCCACGTAGGGGTTATTGTCATTTTTGCTGTATTTATCCTTATTATTTTTCAGATCAGTGGTTACCCTATATATCCTTTAATACAAGAAATAGGAAAAATCCATGAAGAAAATTTTTGTAAAACTTTTTACGTAGAATTTATAAGAAATATTCAATTTTTTGTACAGGGTTGCGTTAAGAAGTTACGATGCCCACTTGATGTTTTTTTCGGAACACTTTTTATTACTGTATATTTTTTACTTATTAATAGCCCTTAGTACTACAATAACAAATATATATAACATCGTATTATTATGTCTTGTAGTTTTTGAATTATTTAAATTTAATTAATTGTTTTTTTAATTCCTACATTATGTGTATCCTTAGTATATCCTAATCATTAAAATCTTTCTCATTTTTTTAATATAAGTTTTTAAGATTAAGCCTCTTTTAAGACTGTTATTACAAAAAAAAAAAATCTTAACATACTAAATTTGAAATATGTTAACAAGAACGCTATAAATACAAAGCAAAATTTCTTTTTGATATAACACCTGTTAATCTAATGGCAACATCCACATAAAACCTGCTTTAGAAGTAAAAGACAATTTACAAGAATTTGGCTCTTTCACAAAACCACAATTTTTTTTTATTGTTTATACTTTTGAAGGTATATTAAGGTTAGTATAAGCAGAGTTTATCAAATATTAAAAGCAAAAATTATCAGAATATACAGAGGCGAAAGTGCGGCAAATAACGCTTACTGGTTTCTATGACCTTGAGAAAGAATAAATGGAACACCAATGTATGGATCGTAATATTTTAAATTTGTAAAGGTTAAACCGCACCAAGGCGCTAAGAAGAGATAGACTTTTATAGTAACTAATTATGCAGCTTCTATATGTGTGAAAAACGGAACAAAAGAATAATATACTAATTGGGTATTTACAAACTAAAAATTTTACCCATTCTTTGAAAGGTAAAATAATGTTAGTAGATGTCACGTTTGGATATATATATATATATATATATATATATATATATATATATATAGACATGCACAAAACATTTTTAAAAACGATTAAACTAATGGGGGTTTAGAATGTTTAACAAAAAGCCATATAAAAAAGATCCTTGCCTAAAAACTGCTTATTAAATTAATTATTGGTATTCCGTTTTTTTAGCTTAATTGTGTATTAAAAAGTTTTGTGTAACTAGGGATTGAAACAGTGCAGTGCAATGCAGATGTTGCCTTAGTAATACCCAAACCTAATTGATTTGTTTGTTTTTTTAAACACTGAAAAAACAACTCATTTTTTAAATTTGAAATATAGCCTTTTAAATGACAGTGCGGCTATAAATAAAAAAATATTTTCCTCTGTTTAGGCATATACTGATAAATATCAATAACTTTAGTAACATATCTAAGTAATTTGTAAAAGCTTTGTATTTATGTTAAATAGTCTTAAAATAATAGTGGTCCTTTAGGAATCTAAAAGTGATCCGCTCCCGGTGATGGAGGAACAGAGTAAATATACACATTTATATCCCATATTAAACGGTAAAAAATTTAACAAGACACTATACTAACACTTTAATAATAAAAACATAAAAGTTTACAAACAACTAAACACAATTAACTAACTTATGCTCACGTTCTATACCAACAAAAGTATGGGACTAACTGACACCTAGATGAGCATTAGGTCACGTACTACATCGTGGGGTGTATATCCACCACGCAGTGAGAGGGACGATAGTGGTGAGAGATTTCAACGAACACGCTTAGTTTCGCATCTGGGTATTCTGATAATTTGTGTTAATAGGTAATAATTTACTCGACGACGTGGCTCCGATCAGGCCCCTCCTGCCCCTCCTGTCCTCAGACGACTTGCTGGCCAAACCAAAGCCTGTTATCCTTTTCTATACTGTGCAGTCGGTCGATTCGCACGGTACACGATGGCTCGACCTTGCCGGCACTGTTTGAAAGCTGCTTTGAAACGTGCCGCAAGAGAGTGCATTAACTATTAATATTAAATAAACTCTGGTACAAGTCATAAAAAAAATATCCTAATTATTACATTTAATTATAATTTTAAAATATTATCGTAAAAGAAGGTGGTTATACGGGGTACGCTCAAACACCATTATTAAAATTCAAATATTTAAAAAACTACAAGAGATAATGATACGATATTCTATATATTTGTTACCGTAGTAAAAAAATGTAAATTGTTCAATAAGAAAAACATCAAGTTGGCATCGTAAATTTGTAACCAAACTCTGTAAAAAAAATTAAATACTTTCTGTAGATTCTACGTAAAATTTTCTACAAAAATTATCTCTATGGTTTTTTGCTTTTTCTTGTATTAAAGAATATGTAGGGTAAAATTTAAAACGTCAATTTTTGAATTTTCACTCGTATCTCTTGGATAAATAATTTTATTAAAATTCTAACTACGTCATTTTTAATTTCTCCAAATTCGAGCCCATAAAACCTACATTGGTTTTTTAATAACTCCAGTAATAACTTAGATAACCCATAAAAACACCCAATTTTACCAACCATGTACATCTCAATTTTTTGATCTGTTTTATTTATAATATCGGCTAAACAACATTATTTTATATTTTTTTACATAATTTGAAGGAAATGACCTTTTCCTAACATTTTATTGATATAAATCATGCAAATAAAAATTAAATCAAACAAAATGATTATTATTTATTTTTGAGAAAATAAAAATAAAATGATGGTAAAATTAACTAGGTTAATTTCGACGATTTCGACCGAAGGTGATAAATTCAAATTTCCCGCTTAGCCTAAATACAAGATTTGACAATTTGACAGATAAGGCAACCTTGCTTTTGTTTGGCCGCTTTATGCAATTGTTTTCTACGTGGTTTTCTACCTTTTTAGTTTCTTTTTTAAAGAAAAGAGTTTTTAGTAGACATAATTAAGAGTTTTTAGTAGACATAATTAAGTGTATTCATTACCTAATTAGTGTGTGTTGTGTAATTAATTGGTGATGGCTAGTCAAGAAGGCGGGTTATTCAAGTAGACTGTTAGGAGCTGTAAACATTTTGTTTAAAACCCTTTAAATTTGTAGTTACCTAAAAAATTATATGAAATCAGGGAGTTGCCTTATTAAAAGTTTTAAAGACGTGTTATTAAAAAAAAATTGATTTACTATCTTTTTTTATTTTATTACATACTTTTTATTTATTTTTTTTTTTTTGGTTTATTGTTACGGTATAAAAATTTATATTATGTAATTTTTTATTGATAAAGTTTTCCTGCCTTTTTTCTCATTTTTTCGATTACAAAATTCGAATTATGTTATTTAACTTTTGGGACATTCAACTTATAAAGCTTGCAATACTTATAAAATACTTATTAAAAAAATGCCATAATCCTAAACGCATTTTTTGCCAATAACTTACTAATGATAAATGCCATTATCCTAAACGCATTTTTTCATCATAAATTATTAATGACGGATGCCATCACATTATCTGCAACACGTGGCCTAATAACGGCCAATTGCCCACTTTCGCGTCTTTTTGATACCTTTTTGCCAATGCCTTGCCATTAAAGAGTGTTGGCAATGCCAGTAAATTAAATGTACAACGCCGGCAAAAAATGTTATATGGGGATTGGTAAATACCGTTTTAGAATTGGTTCTTCGCCTAAAATTGCTGTATGTCAAATGGAGAAATAAAAATTCTTTTACTCAAATAATATCAGATCAAACCTCGGATCAAACAATAAAGAAAAAAAGGGTGTTTTAAGATCTATTCTTTGTCAGTTAGTCGGCAATAATAAACGACCATTTTTGTGATATAGGATACAATCCCGCTGAACCTTTTTTCTTTATGCGGAAAAGAAATATGACAAAAACATGTTTTTCACCACCATCCACACAAAACTTAGCGGGAAATGAAAATAAATTTATTTTAATGGTAAAAGCATCAAGAATAGGTCGAAAGCAAAATGGTTTTTTCAATACTTTTTAAAGTTTTTTGATTTAGTAACGATGTAGGCAGCAAAAGTAAACTTTATGGTAAGTTTCGAACAAGTTTGAGGCAATTGAAAGGCTAAAATATGGTAATAGGAACTCAGGAATAACGACTTTAGGTTTTGGACAGATCAGACCCTTTTTTTAAGTGAAAAACTTTCTTTGAGGATTATAAGCAAAAATATTTAAATTACAAATATTTTATTTTAGTTGTAAATCTACATGGTATCCTTAAAAGATAAGAAAAAAATATATATTATAGAGGAATCTGATAATTATTGATATACTGTAAAACCACAGAATCCTTATGCAAAATAAATTTAGGATTTAACCGTATATTTCCATACCAAAAGTCAATAATAAGTCAATACAGGGTGATTCAAAAATCAGTCACGAAACTTAAGGGGCGATTCTACTTAACAAAATAAGGGTAGAGCTTCATATAATTTTTTTTCAAAATGTCATTCGTTTTCGAGTTACAAGCCGTCAAAGTTCAATTTTTATTTTGGTTTTTTCGCTATATTGCATTTATTTTTTAACCAATCCAGTTAAATATTAACTGGATTGGTTAACACAAATTGAGCTTTGCAGATTCAAATATTTTAAGAAAAAAGTACTTTTTTAAATACCGCCAGAGGGCACTTCACCTTAAACTTAAAATTTATTTACATCATAACTTTTTAATTTTGACAGATATCGCAAAGCTGTGGACGCCATTTTATAGACAATCAAAAATTTAAAAATAAGGTACTCCCTATTAAAGTCGATAAACCTCACCGTTTAGGCACTAATAGACATCAAAGTTTTCATCAATTTCAATCAAATTACCTACATACATACAGGGTGTCCAGTAACTCAACCGACAAACATTACAAGGCGATTCTACAACAGAAAATAAAAAAAAAAAACTTTATCTAAACATATGTTCAAAACGTCTTAGTTTTGAACTACGATGTGTTAAATATTAAAAAAAAATTAATTCTTAACACCCCGTAGTTCAGAAACTAAGTCGTTTAGGACATATGTTTATATGAAGTTTTTTTCTTATTTTTTGTTGTAGAATCGTTTGGCTAAGTTTGTTGGTTGCGTTACTGGACACCCTGTATGTATGTAGGTAATTTGATTGAAATTGATGAAAACTTTGATGTCTATTAGTGCCTAAACGGTGAGGTTTACCGACTTTAATAGAGAGTACCTTATTTTTTAAGATTTTGATTGTCCATAAAATGGCGCCCTCCAGCTTTGCGATATCTATCAAAATAAAAAGTTATGATGTAAATAAATTTTAAGTTTTAGGTAAAATGCCCTCTGGCGGCATTTAAAAAAGTACTTTTGTCTTAAAATTTTGAAATCTGCAAAGCTCTACCCTTATTTTGTCAAGTAGAATCACCCCTAAGTTTCGTGATCGACTTTTTAATTACCCCGTATTCAGGGTGTCAAAGTAAAACAAATTGTGTATTTTGATAATTTTTAAAATCTTTCGCATAGTGTGATGGAAATCGATATTCAGAGGTTTTTTGACATATAGAGGGGTAGGCATAAGTCTCCTTGTAGCCTTTAAATTAGCATATGCGTCAGTCTCACCACTCCCATCTCTCTCGCTAGAATTAATCCGCAGCTACGCGTCTGTTGGGCATAAGTTATTGTATGCTGTTCGACCTCAATACATATCAATAACGGTTTTGTTGTTTGTTTTTGAGAGAAATGGCCTAAAACGTTCGAGTCAAATTTTCGTTACAAAAACATGGCCCGATACACGTTTTTAAAATTACAATAACTTCGTTGAATTAATCTAGAAGTTTGAAAAGATCGGTAGTGTTCAAGAGGCAAAACGTAGTCACGCGCCATGTCGCCCATAGTGTTAAGTCCACCGAAAAACTTATATATATATATATATATATATATATATATATATATATATATATATATATATATATATGCGACTGTGTAAATTGTATTTTGCAATAATTTGAAAAAATAAGCAAAATATTTCGAAAATGTATAGTTACAAAACGGTACAAAAACCTTTAATATTCTTTTTTTGTGTAACATGAACCTCCACTTTGCAAATGGGATATCCAAAATTATAAAGAATGCCATTTTGAGGTACAAAAACGCCCTTGTGCCTTCACCCTAACCCAAAACATGTAAATTGAAGTGGGGCAAATGTTAATTTAATGTGTTTCAATCGAGCGGCCGCAAAGAATAAATGACATGAAAAAATGTTAATGGAGTGCCGCCATTAGACAGTGTCCCGTGACCGAATTAATTGTTGGTATACGAGTTTTGGAATTATACGAATCATTTAACAAAAGCTTCGTTGGTGAGGAATTAAAGTGGCGACAAAATGAAATTTTTGTCTTTTACATTCGAATTGTGTATTATTTGGGTGTATTTGTAAAAAAACGACGGCAGAGGGAAGCAAATAACAACAAAAGGCTAGATAAATTCAACGTTCACCAGTTGTAGCTAAAGCTTTCGTAAATTATTGTCCTTTTCTCTCAAACAAGTAACAAACATTTAGTTTTCTAGATAAAAAGAATTATTAGACTCAAGGTTAGTTTATATTTATAAGGTTGCGACATATCCTCAACTTTTACGCGGTTCGAGGTCGGGGACGCAAGGAAGGGCACTCCACAGAGAAAAGTTTGCAAGACTGGGTAAAATCAAAGCTGATGATCAATCCAGTGGCGTCTAGAATTTGCGCATTTTGGAAGTGATATTTGTTGAACGATGTAATTCCAAATGTTTTTTATTTAAAGTAAAAGAATTTACAACTTAATAACAATTAAAAACTGTTGTGTAAACGGTTGTTCTACTAATACAATAAACAGTGTATCTCCGGCACTGAACAACATGGCCGAAAAATGGGAGATGTGAAGTCATAACACGTCAAAGTAATATGGCCGAATGTCGTGACCCTATATAGACTGACTTTGATTAGACTTACATTTACAGGATGTTGGGGAAATAATCTTCGTAACATTAGGGAGTGATTCCTTACATTATTTTAAGCAAAAAGATCTGTATATCCGAAAATCAGCCAACTTTTTTTTATTATTAAAAATAAATTAATTTTGGCGAATTCAATGTCCATAATAAGGATTGGCTGGGCTCTTCGATTCTCAGCGGAGGAGACATATTTAGGTAGTAGTTATTTAAAAATAACGACCGTGGTGGCACTACCGCGTTGTCTAAAAGGTGCTGTGAAATGCTACTGCATGTTTCAGTGCTTGGACAACGTTGACTGAAAAGGGGAACGATGGGTTAAACATCTAATAACCCGACACCCACGGTACTCTGGTATTTAGGCATAGATCTTCCTGGGATGTCAAAAAGATAAAAAAAAAAAAATTGGCTGGGCTCTTCAAAAACTGACCCTCAAGGCAGAGCAGCCGAAATTTTTGCAGTCAGTAACTCTCTTACCAACCTTATTATGGAACCCACCTACTTTCCTAGAGTCTTTAATCATAGTGCAAATCCCCTAGATCTCTTTCTTACCAACAACCCCGAACTCTATCAAGCATCTGTCACAGCAGCTCCCCTAGATCGCTCAGATCATGGCTTAGTTACTATATTATTATCTTACCCTGCACATCCCGAGGTAAATGAATGCATGCCACCACGCACCGTATGGCACTACAACTCAGCCGATTGGGACTTCTTCGCTACTTACCCCTGGGATTCCATCTGCTTTTCATCTCGTGATCCTTTTGAAATTTGCAATCAACTTACTGAATCAATTCAATTGGGCATTAAAGCATATATTCCACACACCATCAAGAACCCCAAACAATTCAATAACAAACCCTGGTTTTCCAAATCTTGTGATAAAGCTAGAATTTTAAAAGTTAAGGCTCACAAGAAGTTTCTACGGGATCCTAGTTTAGAAAACCGACAGGCCAGCATTGAAGCAAGAAACTACTACAATCAAACAATTTCTGAAGCCAAATACTCCTTCGACAATCGTATTAAAAATAAAGTTCTTTCTTGCTCAAATGGCAGCAAATCTTTCTGGTCCTTTGCGAAAAACATAAGTAGGAATTTTTGTACCATTTCTTTTCCACCACTAACTTTGGAAGATAAAATTATTTCTACCGCGCGGAATGGCAGAACTAACGTATGTCCTAAAAGTTTTGGCACATAATATTTATCGGTTTTTTTTTAATGAAGAAATTTATTTAAACACTAACTAGTTATCATAAATTACAACTCAATACTTCACTAAACTATACTATCGAATTATGTGGAGTGGCCCATTCTGCTCTACCAGACGCAAATTTCTTCGAATGTCTCTCATGAGGTCCTGCGGACGGAATTCAGTTCAATTTCTCTTAATTTCTTGTAAATTCGCCGTCTTAATTGTTCCTCATCTTGTGCTTCCCAGCCTTCATGATAAACCTTTCTAGACAGTACAGCCCAAAAATCCTCTATTGGGCGAGCCTGCGGCAAGTTTGGAGGATTATCGTTTTTGGAAACAAAAGGTATGTGGTGTTGTCGAAGCCAGTTTTGGGTATCTCTTGAGTAATGGCATGATGTTAGGTCAGGCCAAAACATGATATCGTCATTAGCATGATGTTCGCGGACAAACTGAAGCAATTTGGAAAGGAAGAGCATTGTTCTATAAATGGTTCTGCGTGAAATGTTTTCATTCTGGAATATTCGACAGATTTCAGCTTTGGGTATCCGCCCAACTAACTTGTAGATACTTTTTCTTTTTTCTAATTTATACGACATCTTAAAGCGAAAACTTCAAAATAAATAAATCTCAACTGACAGTAAATAAAGTAAATAAACTTTTGTTTTCAAAGGCAACTTGATAATATTTTGTTTTTGTTAAAATTAAAGACAATGAGTTTTGTGCCAAAACTTTTAGGACATACGTTATTTGCTAAACAATTTGCTGCCAATTCAACCCTGGACCCTCCCGTAAATCATCCAATTCCAGCTATTACCTACGTTAAACGATTTTAAAATGAAGCGGTCCAAACCTAAGAACCAAGATTTCTGAGTTGAGATGTTACTGTTACAAATATTATTATTACAAAAACAAAATCCTAAAAATATATTTAAAAAAAATCAACCCTAACAAAAGAAAAGTTGATTGACCCATGTAACCTTTTATTCGCAGATTTGAGTCAAAATATATTCCTTATTTTTTTTTACCGCATTTAGAAAACACCTTGTATATCGTTTTAAGTAAGTTTGTTTTTTCTGTAATTACCATCTACTAATAAATTCCTAATCCTATTTCGTAGGCCTCACTTTGCTGCTTTACTCGTTTAACATTTAAAGTAAATCTAATAAAGAATTCCCAAATGGATCCGTGTGCGTATAGATATACTTAAAGTATTTCCTCCTCCCTAGGGATATTCCGGGCTCGGCACAGTTTTTCAACTCTCGTCTTGTGCCGCTAGAGAGTTGAAAACATCTACACTATTCATGAGGAATCCACAATGCGCAATTCATGAGCAATCAAAAAACTCTAACACATCTTCTCTTTGCCTAACTTAAAATTACCTGTCAGATTTATCATCGTTTGTTTTGAGGATAACGTTGACAGGTGAAGTCATAAAAATATTTTTATTATTAAAAGTGTAGGGAAAAAACTATAAATGATCTGTTTTTGGGATATTTAGGAAATTTTGAAAAATTTTTGACAAAAATTAAATTTTAATATACTGGGTGGCCCACCATATTCGACACGGTCTGTAGCTGGATACCCATTGGGTTTTTAAAAAAGTAAATACAGGAACATATACAGGTCGGCTAAGACCACAGTATAAACTTATTTTAGTCTATACAGGGTGTCTCAAAAAGTGTGACGTACCAAAGTTATATTTTTTAAATGGAACACCCTACATTATATGGCGGTTTTAGATTCTACTTTAAAAAATCACTCAAGTTTGTTTATAGTACTAAGTTTCTTATTTTATTCGTTTTTGTGATATTTGACTTTTTTGAAAAATGCAGAGGTAAAATTAAATTGATTTTACTTTACACTTTAAACTTTAAAATGTGTAACAAGATTAGAAAAAGTCTGCCATATCATACGTAGGTCAAATCAAGATCAAATATTGTACAGGGTGATCAAAAAATAATTTCAATTTTTCAGAAAATCAAATAGTTTTATCTCTTTTATTTTAAATGGAACACCCTGTATTTTTTACGTCACATGATGACAAATAAAATACTCTTTCAAATGGTGTATAGGTTGCCTATACCTATCTTTTGTGCTTTTTAGTAAAATCTGTTTTTACAAATGTTTAGTCCAAATGTTTATTTAAATTAAAGTTGGCTGTGACATAGCAGCCATTAATATTTTTATTAAGAAAATATAACGACCATTTATTAATTACTAGTGTTTTAGTCAGTTAAAAAGAAATTTCAATGATTTTAAATAAAAACCGTTCTTCTACAACAACAAGATGATATAACACTGGTAGGATGTGAAAAAAATGGTATACTTTAGTCTAGAGTTAATCCTAAAAATATTCCAGGAGAAACCATCTGATAACCTTAATAGTTGCTTTAAAAAATTTGACACAGTGATTATGGATAATGGAAGAAACGAGTTAGAGGTCACAGAATGTCGTCATAACTGACCAGAGGCATTATTAGGATTGTTTAAAAACACAAGTTTTATCATTACCACATTTAGCTGAAATAAGTGTTATTGGAAGTAGCTTTATAAGAACCTAATGATTTTTTTTTCTGTGAATTTTAAAAATAGTTGCAGATAATACAAAATCTTTTAATTTTGTGCTTTTTTCCAACAAATTTACATTTTGCAATAACGGCTTAGTAAATAGGCATAGCTATATCACAGCCTACTTACATTTAAATAGACATTTGGAATAAAAATATGTTAAAACGGAATTTACTTAAAAAGTATAAAAGATAGGTATAGGCAACCTATACACCATTTGAAAGAGCATTTGGTTTGTCATCATGTGGTGTAAAAAAATAGAGGGTGTTCCATTTAAAATAAGAGAGATATTGCTATTGGACTTTCTAAAAATTAAAATTATTTTTTGATCACCCTGTATAATCTATGATTTTGATATGACCTACGTATGATAAGGCAGACTTTTCCTAATCTTGTAACAAATTTTAAAGTTTAAGGAGTTTATTATTGTTAAAATAAAATTCATTTAATTGCACCCCTGCATTTTGAAAAAAAATCAAATATTACAAAAACGAATAAAATTAGACACTTGGTACTATTAAAAACTTAAATTATTTTTTATGTAGAATCTAAAACAGTCATAAAATATAGGGTGTTCCATTTGAAAAAATATAACTTTGATACGTCACACTTTTTTGAGACAGCCTGTATAGAGTAAAATAATTTTATACTGTGGCCTTATTCGATCTGTATGTTTCAGTATTTACTTTTTTAAAAACTCCATGGTTATCCAGCTACAGACCGTGTCGAATATCGTGGGCCACCCTGTATATAATTTTTTGACCCACCTGAATAATATAACAATTGAGATACAGCACACACTCTGGACGGACAATCACATTGAGCCGAAATTATACACTTTAAATTGTACTTTACCCTCTTAAACCGACGTCTATGCCCTTATGATCATTCAATTTCTAGATCTAGGTCATACGAAACCTAATGCCTCGTCCCCAGTTCCCCAAAGTCGCGTAAATTATATCATCGGTTGACTGCTGTGTTCACAATTTACTGTACATTATGTGTGGTTTGGTCAGCGCTATCTAGTTAATGTGGAATTTCGCGAAGAAATACCGACTATAAAGATACCACGGTTTAAAACACACAGTTTACAGCCGAAATAAACTTGCTATATCAATTGAAAAAGCATGGCGTGTCGGAAAATAGTCTTAGATAAAAGGGATAATATATATATCACCTTCGCCAATACGACCGCTAAAAATTCTTTTCGATAAGAAGTTCATATAAACAAAGTACAAAACAACCGACTTCGGTTCTGTTATCTATTTTCTATTTTTCCACTTTTTAAAATAAAAGATCATGCTTTATTGGTTAAAGCTCTGCAGGAAAATTTAGAAAATGAATGTATTAAAGGTAAATGATGCGCGAGATAATAAGCTGCAACAAAGAAATTGATATGTATATTTTCGTTTATACCAGACGACAAAACTTTGACTCTGTAGTCGTAGTAGTTAGTTTACTTTACCAGAGTTGGGTCGTATTCGAATAGTCAGTATTCTGAATAGCATTCAGAATACATTTTGCCGGTACTCGAATAGTATTCGAATATATTTGTGTGTTTGGTATTCGGTATTCGGTAGAATACTATTTTGCTCAGTATTCGGGATTCTGTATTCGAATACTTGGAATACTTTAGATGTATTCGACGAATATTTTTTTGAGTATTCGAATACCGGCGTTCCGAGTATTCGAATACTGAAATTGTCATGATTTGAATAACAAAGGGGAAGAAAAAAAGGGGTAAGGACTTTTTTGCTCTTTAACAGTAGTATTCGAATCTTTTGTTTCAAGTATTCGAATACAGATTCCGGGTATTCATGTATTCGAATACTTTCTTTTTCGGTATTCCTATTCGTATTCGAATACCGATTTTCAGTATTCTGCCCAAGTCTGCCTATAGTGTACCATAACACCTCGTATAGAAGCGTGTCTCGTACTTTTCTCTCTATCTCTCTCTATTTTTTTTTCTTGGTTGTGGTCCCTTCAGGTCCAATCCACCACTCTCCCCTTCCGGACTATGCTTTCCAGGGCTTCTTCGGCGGAAAATCTGGATAATCGAGCTCGCAGCTCCCAGAAATTCCAAAAAGAAAAACAAATAATTCAACAATCGATGCAATGCATAAATTGTCGGCTGTCAAACCAAGATCTGCTACTGGTGTTACGTATAACCTTCACTTTCACTACTGACAGTTCCCATGGCACGCCCATCTATTTCCCGCCATTTGAGAAATACCTCGTGTTCACCACCAAACTGGATAACATTAGCTTATAGGAATCTTCGTTCACAGCGCTTAGATCCAGAAGAAAGATGCCGTCAATTTAGCGTGAATCTTTCCTTGATCCCCGAAGGTAAAAACGTTCATACGACGTCTCTAGCCGCCACTCCGGAAAGAACTTTGTAGTCTTCTACGCACGTCCGCACTGTCCGGAGGTCAAACAAAGAGTCGTCTCGTACTTTTATACCTTTTTATTAACAATGGAAAGTAACTACGGTAACTACTACCTAAAAACTTAGCTGCATGGTAGCACCTAGCCAGCTTTCGCCCCTTGCAGCTGGCTACTTTGGAGTTTTTTGTTACACTTTTAGCAAAAGACACCGTTTTTCTATCAGATGAACATTTTTTTTTTTTTCGTATCTTTGGACAATCCACGAAGGCTAAAAGCCCAAATACTAACGTACCGTGGGTGTCTTAAGCGAAGTAAGAGGGAGTTTGTTGACACGGGACTTAGGTTCCACATTCTAGAATTTCTATGGATAAAAGAACGAACAAAGTGGAAAGTTCGGAGCCTGTCCAGTTGGACCGTGTAGGGACGCGCGGTACCAGTAGGTTATCTGTTGGGAACCGTGAGTGGAGGAACTATACTGGACAATTCTTCAGAGCAAAAGCCATGGAAGTATCTATAAAAAGCGATAAATCCCCCACCGCCCGACGACAATCCACGAAGGCTAAAAGCCCAAATACTAACGTACCGTGGGTGTCTTAAGCGAAGTAAGAGGGAGTTTGTTGACACGGGACTTAGGTTCCACATTCTAGAATTTCTATGGATAAAAGAACGAACAAAGTGGAAAGTTCGAGCCTGTCCAGTTGGACCGTGTAGGGACGCGCGGTACCAGTAGGTTATCTGTTGGGAACCGTGAGTGGAGGAACTATACTGGACAATTCTTCAGAGCAAAAGCCATGGAAGTATCTATAAAAAGCGATAAATCCCCCACCGCCCGACGATGGGCAAGAAAGGGAAGCCTTTCTGTATGTGGAGGTTCATTAATGAGACGAATAGCTTTTCTTTGAATTGAATCAAGAATGCTTAGGGTTGTGGGGGACGCCATGCCCCAAATATAAGAACAATATTCCAAGGAAGGTTGGATTTGGGACACTTATAAAGTATATAAATTAGAAGAGGAAAAATACTTTTTGGCTCGAAAGAGAAATCCAAGCTTTTTTGAAGCTGCCGCGGCTAAGAAACTAGATTCTCTGTGAATGTGGTAAAGTATACGTTATAGAAACAAAGAAAACACTAGAAATTAGAATAAAAGAACACAAAAACATACGGAACGATGTGAAACGTCAAGATCCGGAGTGGGCGGACATGCGTGTCAAATCATCACCACATACAGTGGTCGGAGGCCAAAATATTTACAATGAAAAATACTAGGAAAAAAATTAAAAAACTTTTGTGATTTTACAAAACAAGAATATATTTGGCAAGCCTAGTATCAACATACCAAATATCTGACAGCCGTTGTTGAAGTATGAAAAATCGGTCATACTTTGGGTGAACCACGCATAGTATACAAGTCCAAGAAAGCAGTAATATTGAAAATAGTATTTATTTATGTTTTCTTTAACTCACGCCAGACTGTTTGTAATTTAATTTATAAAGATGGGTAGCATTAAATTATTAATACCCAGTTTTCAAAAGCCCTTGGCCTCTAACAAATTATTGTCAGTTGGCTGCACTGTTTACTCTATATGCGGTTGGGCAGCGCAAACTGGTTATCACATACATAAATGTATGAGTGGTCTAAAAAGTTGAAGCAAAAAAGTTAATATGGAAATTCAGGGCCGTATAGCTAGTGTAATAATGTATTTTTTTACAAAAGTATTTTAAAATTAGTGGGCAATATTTTTAAGTCTAGATATACAGGGTGTCCCATTTTGGTTGCCCTTATGGAAAACTTGGAAACCATAAGAGATATTAAAAATCCGATATCCTGGAGCTCTTTTTGGAGAAAACATTTATAGTAAAAACAGATCATCGCTATCGCGAAGCGTTTCAGAGATACAGGGTGATTCTCGATTTTTTCACTTTTTGAAAAGTTCCTGTAGCTTTGTTGTTATTACAGATACAAGAAAACCAATTGCACATTATACAGACACTTTTTTCCGTAGAATCCAGTGGCGTAGCCAATAAATCTTTTTGAACTGTCATTTTTGACATATGACCCAAACATGTTTTTTTATTAGGGACACCCTATAAATGATAATTAAATTGCTTGTTTTTTTCTGATTATAATAATTTATCATAGTAGGTGGTCAATAAATTTTTTACGTCAAATATTGGAAAAATTATGATTTTAGAAGACGCATTGCGGCTTCTATCTGTTTTTTAATTGTTTTATATTCTTGTTTTAAAAGAAATCTGTGATCCCTTAGGCTCAGGAGACATTTCCGTAGAAAAACATATGAAAAAAAAAAAAAGGTTATATAATTTCTGTTTATTATTGTTGCTGTAAACTAATTTTTGTTTCTTTTTCTACGGAAATGTCTCTGAGCTAAGGGATCACAGATTCCTTTTAAAACAATTAAAAAACAGATAGAAGCCGCAATGCGTGGACAGTGTATTTTAAGCAATAAAAAAATCTAGTCACTGATTTAAAACTACAAAATTAATTTATCAATCAGATTGGAATATGGGATATTTGATTAATAATATATATATTTAAAAGATAATTACCTTTAAAGTTTGCAGTCCCTCAAAGTATCTACAGGGTGGTCAAAATCATACCCTAGAAAAATTGTGCCAATACAACCACATTTAGGATGGTTTAAACCATCAAATAAATGTTAAAACAGTTGAGGGTAATTTTTTTTTAGTGCACTTTTGACCTTTTAATAAGTATTGATAGTTTAAGTGTTTAGGCCATTTCTAGAGCGAACAAAAAAGAACCTAACATAATTACATATTTTAGCTAGTTGGGCCAACTTCACTGAGACGGGGCTCGTACATAGTACATAGTATAGGAGCCCACGATGCAAAATAAGGATTTACTTGAGCGTCATTAAGACCAATTGGGTTACAAATCTTAGATGATAAGAAGAAGAAAAAAATGTTAGGTAATTTATACCTTTTATCGGCGGGGGAACTTTTAAATATGTCAAAAAATACTGGTATTATTTCGGCCTGGGACAGCGTTCGCATTGTATCGGAATAAACAGGGTGATTCAAAAATCGATCACGAAACTTAAGGGGGTGATTCTACTTGACAAAATAAGGGTAGTGCTTCATATAATTTTTCTAAAAATGTTCGTTCGTTTTCGAGTTACAAGCCGTCAAAATTCAATTTTTATTTTGGTTTTTTTGCCATATTGCATGTTGATATTTGGCACACAAATAGAGCTTCGTAGATTCTAAAATTTTAAGACAAAAGTACTTTTTTAATACCGCCAGAGGGCACTTTACCTAAAACTTAAAATTTATTTTCCTTATAACTTTTTATTTTGACAGATATCGCAAAGCTGGGGGCGCCATTTTATAGACAATTAAAATCTTAAAAATAAGGTACTTTTTATTAAAGTCGATAAACCTCGCCGTTTAGGCACCAATAGACATCAAAGTTTTCATCAATTTTAATCAAATTACCTACATACATACAGGGTGTCCAGTAACTCAACCGACAAACTTAACCAAATAGTTCTACAACAGAAAATAAAAAAAAACTTTATATAAACCTATGTCCTAAACGTCTTAGTTTTTGAATTACAGGGTGTTACAAATTAAAAAAAAAGTTTTTTTTTAATTTTTCACTAAGACGTTTAGGACATAGGTTTATATAAAGTTTTTTCTTATTTTCTGTTGTAGAATCGCCCCGAAAAGTTAATCGGTTAGTTACTGGACACTCTGTATGTATGTAGGTAATTTGATTGAAATTGATGAAAACTTTGATGTCTATTGGTGCCTAAACGGTGAGGTTTATCGACTTTAATAAAAAGTACCTTATTTTTTTAAGTTTTTGATTGTCTATAAAATGGCGCCCCAGCTTTGCAATATCTGTCAAAATAATGTTATGATGTAAATAAATTTTAAGTTTTAGGTAAAGTGCCCTCTGGCGGTATTTAAAAAGTACCTTTATCATAAAATTTAGAATCTGCAAAGCTTGATTTGTGTGCCAAATATCAACTGGATTGGTTAAAAATAAATTTAATATGGCGAAAAACCAAAATACTTTGAACTTTTACGGCTTGTAACTCGAAAATAATTATATGAAGCTCTACCCTTATTTTGTCAAGTAGAATCACCCCCTTCAGTTTCGTTACAGATTTTTGAATAACCCTGTATATTTTTCGTTATCCTTAAATTATTTTCTTTAAAATAAAAAATAAAAAATAGCTACGCTCGAGCAAGTTAAAATAAAGTTTTTTTTACAACTTTGTAGCTCTCCGCTTTCCTAACGTCACTTCTAAATTTTCAGATTGGTAAAATATTCACTGTTTAGCAGCTAATTAACTCACCCTCTCTTAATATGACGGGCTCGAAAATTTCTAATGGATATATTTTTATTTTCTACGATCGGCCCTGTATACGGGGCTCATATTAAGGGAGGTACTTTACCAGGTACAAGGTATCCTTCGGTATAATAATCTGCGACGTGTACTAAATCTCGAAATTCCCCTTGGGCTTCCCTACCCATATTTTTAATTGCCTAAGATATCAGCAAAATAAAATTAATGTTGTCGATGTAAGACCCGAATTGAGCTTGAAGTTTCCATTGCTTATTATTTAAAAATAAATATTAAAAGCGTCATAACCCAAAAATTGTTTTTGTGACAATTATTGTTTTATTCCCGAACTCCTCAATTTATTTCTTTTGTACGATTAAAAAAATAATTATATTTATAACTAACACGGAGGTCTTTCCTTCCTCCCCAAATCTTTAAGTATTTAAGTCCCGTGTCAACAAACTCCCTCTTACCTCGCTTAAGACACCCATGGTACGTTAGTATTTAGGCTTTTAGCCTTCGTGGTTTATCCAAAGATAAAAAACACAGTACTTATGAATCAACACTCGTAATCTGTATGTAAAAGTTATCTTTATTAAAGCAGGTGTTTTGTACTTGCAATCCAGAACAAATTAAGTTTGTGTTAAAACTTAGAAAAAAAGCTAATTTTCTACAGAGTGCTGCATGATAAACGATGATTAAGCTGACAGCTAATTTCGAATGATGGAATAGCAAAGAGATCTTTTCGACCTTTTTCGTTACTCATGAATTTCACAAACTCTGGACTTCTCATGAATTGTGTAGCGGGTTTCAGGTCTCTTGTGGCGCAAGGCGGGCCCTGGAAAAACTTCATCGATCTAGAAATGTCCCTAAGGAGCCAAGAATACGTTTAGTCTATTTATTCGTATAGGCATCCAATGGGAATCCTTTATTAGATTTGCTTTAAATATTAAGTGGGTCAGGTGACAATAAAATGCCTTTTAAGCTGCTTAGAGTAAGGGTACCAGAATGGTATTAGGTAAAATTAAAGATTTAGGAGATACCGCACCGAAAGCCAACTTTGAGCATAACGTCGCTAAACGACAAACAAATATTAGAAGGAATGGTAACGTTTTCGGTAATAGTTCGATATAGCGGTTTTCGCTATTATAAGAGATTTTGAAAAAAAAAATTTCAGGGCGTTTCAGGGTTGCCATATTTTTTTCAGAAAATAACGGACGGGCAGCCCAGGTCAACATTTGGCCACAAAAAACGCTTTTGACGTCATCTATTTTATTTTGGATGGTGGCGTCGCGACAGGGGGATACTTTTCTGGTCATAAGTAAAATCTTAGAAAATGAAAATTGAAAGGATTTCAATTCCTTTAATTTTCCAAGAGTAAAACAGTAGGTCAAAAATAATATACCATGTATATTTATGAACAGTAAAAAACATAAACACATACAAAAAATAAACAACACAAACAAAACTATAGTAATACAACACAAATTATAACTATTTCACCAAACAACAGTAAATAAAATAAAAGAAGTAAACAACGACAAAAATGAAAACAAAAACCAAACTATATCTATAATGTATACCCCTAATCTAATTGATTTAAAGATCATTGAGCAGATGTTTCACCTGTTTCCACATTTTTTTCTTTATACCACTGATACTTTTCAGATGATATAACCTTTTGTAGAAACTCTTTTCGAGTTTTTATTTTATTATAAAAGGATAGACAGTCCATATTTGAGTTGACTTTTATCTGAATTAACGATTTTACAGTCGAAACATCAAGCCTACCTCTCTCTGGCCTCCAAATATTATTCATTAAAGAAAATATTCTTTCGACCGCAGCCGACGTCCCCGGTAGGCATAACGTAAACTCCACCATCTTTTTTATGTTTAATAAGCTAGTAGCATCTAATGCATCAAAAATGGCTTTCCATTTCTCTGCAGGTGAAACTAGTTTATCCAACTCTACTTTGATTTTTCTCAAAATGTTGTTCACTTGAGTTACTTCATCGAATAAATTGTCAATGTTAATTAGTATCCTGTTGGTAAACGTAAACTGACTATTTATTATTCCTGCAGCAGTGTTTATGGACGGCCATTCAAGAGCTCCATTTAATAGTGAGAAATCAAAATTTTTTATTTCCTGAAAATTGTGCTGCCATAAACTCAGATATGTCAAACAGTTTTAAGACAATAAAAACTCATATTAGGAATTAGGGGAATCCCATCAATCCCAGAGTAGCCAACTTTAACCTACTGGTTTTCTTATGCTGACTAAAGGAGCGCGCCGCGCCCTTTGCTTTTAATTCGCACAGTCAAATCGGTGGTCAGCTGAGGTGATCTAAAGCAGTGAGAGCGCATCTTTATACTCATAGATGACGCCACATAGAATATAATATTAAGATATATCATACAGAAAGTCAGAAGTTAATTTATTATTATTATTATTATTATTTATTTTCTGTATGGATAGTATTCAAAATAATATGGATAATAAAAAATAACGGACAAGGGACTGAAACGGACCGGACACACGGACGGTTTCAAAATAACGGACTGTCCGTTAGTGGACAGTACTTAAAATGGATAGCTTCATACTTGGAAGATAGAGTTCAGCGTGTGCGGCTGGCTGGTGCTGTGTCTAGAAACATTAAGGTTACGTCAGGAGTTCCACAAGGTTCCCACCTGGGGCCAGTCCTTTTCTTGTTATATTTTAACTCTGTTGCGTCAGCTTTTAAAACGTGTCGATTTCTGCTATATGCTGACGATTTAAAAATATTTCACCGTGTGCGTAATTTAAGTGACTGTAGTGCTGTGCAGAAGGATTTGGATGGACTTGTTCAGTGGTGTAGGAATAATTGTTTGTCTTTAAATATTAATAAATGTAAAGTAATGAGATTTTATAGATGTAAAAGTCCCATCGAATTTGACTATAAAATTAACAATAGTGCATTAACAACAGTACCACATATTAACGATTTAGGGGTAATCTTCGACAGGGAGCTTAACTTTAATAAGCACATTGACAGCATTATTTTAAAAGCGTATCGAATGTTGGGATTTGTTTGTAGAACGTGTAGGAATATCTATGATACTAGGGCAATTTCTTGTTTGTATAATAGTCTTGTCCGATCGTTTTTAGAGTACAATAGTATAATATGGTCACCTTCCTATATAAATAATCAACAAAAAATTGAAAATATACAAAATAAATTTGCTAAGTTTTTACTGTACAGGCATAGATTCCCATACAAGGACTTGCCTTATTTAACTAGAATCCAGCTCTTAGGGCTGAAGTCATTAAAAAGACGCAGGGAAGATGCAATGGTGATATTCCTATACAAACTGTTGAATAATATGCTTAATTGTAGTGATTTAATTAATTCAATTACTTTTCGAATTCCCTCTAGAACCACACGTAGTCAGCAATTGTTTTATGTAAATAGACACCGGACTAATTACGGGCAAAACGTGTTTGTTGATCGTCTCCTAAAGAATTATATTGATAATTATAGCAATATTGATTTATTTTCTTTAAGTTTAACTAGTTTTAAGAGAGCGATAGCTTTAGTATAAAAGTTAATTTTCATTAATGTGTTGTCTTTTTTACAAATTTGTATTGTGATTTTGTATTTTTTTGTATTGTGTACCATTTGGAGTTTTATACTCTGTAGTGTATTGGCGAAATGTCGCATCGCGGGGTTAAAATAGACAACCCTGCCAATGCTGCATGACTGAACCCTTCTAATAAACTAATGTGGCAATATTTGGATCCATAGCCCATTGCTAGAAGATACTGCGGCACAAGATTTTATTTTCTAATGTTTTTTTATAAATATTTAGCTACAGGATATAAGGCGATGGGTCTACATTTTTATTTGATTCTTTTTCTCATTTTTTTTTCCAAGAGGTATTAAAATATAAATGGTTTGTATCAATTAAAATTATAATTAAATAAGTAGTTTTAATGACAAAACTATATTTAAGATGTAAATCACGAAGGGGAAGTGTGCGCACGTATGCGCACCTTTACCGCACCCACAGATAAATGATCAAAGTTTATTTTATTTTCTAGATGTCTAAAAATTATACCAAAAATCACAATTATTTCTTATTCTTATACTCAAATTAACCCCTAGAAAAAAATTTAAAGAAAATAAACTTGTTTTGCCACGTTTGTTGGGTAAACCTGTATTTAGACAAAGAACAAACTACGAAAATTAAAAAATAAATTGCTACCAGTCAAACTCCTTTCTTATCGATACGCTAAAGAAAACAAAATTTGCAATAACTTTAGTAGCTATAAGGAATTGGATAAAAGGACCTGACTATACGGAATTTTAAAAAGAAAATCTGAAACTAAGCTTTGACATGCTAAAGGAGAAAGGAAAAGAATAAAATGTAATAACATACATGTAAATATGCGTATCATTACCCATCCAATGCGCACAGTTACCCTATATAGGTTGGGAAATCGTGCGCAAATACATTTAGCTACATTCTTTTATCATAGCACATTTACATGTTTATTTTATCAACTTGTTAATTGTGTAAACGTTAAAAGTAGAATAGTTGTCGTTTCTCACTGTTTTCATCAAAGTTAAGCCTGACTTTTTATTTTGGCGGGAATTGCAATTCTAGCGTAGGTGCGCACCATTTCCCACTCTCCTTACAATTTGCAAGTTTGACCCACTAAACAAAAACCTGTTTTTATTAAAAACACTTTAATTTATCAAGATTTTAAAAGCGCAAATTCGGTACCCTTTGAAAATAATACAAAAACATAAAAAAGGCCGCCTGCAATCGGACTATTTTATACAAAGGCGCCGCTATCCTTTACAGCGACGCGCCGATACACTATGGGATAGAAATCCATTATTTTGGCCAAAAAGCAACTTTGAAATTTTAATGGCTCATGCTGTGTATTTCAAAGTAGATACTCCAAACTACATGTACGCAAAATTATAAAGGATATGACGACTTCTATTGGGGTAATAAGAAACTTGAAAATGTATTTTAAGTAAACATAAATATACAACATTTAATCTACTTAGTTTATTATTAGCCTTGTTTACTAAAAAAAGTAAAAGAGTTTAAATAATAAGAGCTATTGTTGTGTTTCCGATGCAGTCTCATGAAGTCTCGCTACTTTTGTCAAAGATTTTTTACCTTTTCTTTATCAGTTTTTGTACTTACAATTGCCTTCCTACTTTTTGCTACTTCTGAGTGTAAGGACAGATACAAGATTTTTTTATAATTTACAAGGTTTTCCATTTTAAAATTTAATATGTTTTGTCCTACACTGTATATCCTAAAAGATAAAAGCATTCTGATGAAAGATATGGATTCTACAGAATCTACCCAACAAAACAGTGTTTTTTATTTATTTTATACGTTAAAAAATAAAAAAGTTGGGAAGATGTATCTCTATTACGCTTCTAAGAATAATTTAAAATTATTTTTCAGATTTGGATGGTCATATTTCCGAAACCTAATTAAGATAGACACATCAAATGTAGTATTTTTTTAAAGCATTTTAAAAGATTTTTGGTGGTGATATAATATTCAGAGTATTCGTTTAAAAATCATACTATTGTCGTACCCTGTATATCATATGAGATAATAATCATCGGATTACTGAGTTAAAATACTACCAGAATTAACCAAACAAGCTGACATTTTAGTTTATTTTGTACAATAAAAAAATAATAATGTTAAGGGGGGTGTAAAATTTATAATAACATATAATAAGTTTAGGTTTCCAAAAAGCATTTGTAATAATTTATAATATTTTTCCAGTAAAAAGCACCTCATTTTAAGTTAGATTGGTAAGTTTCAGAATTTTGACCAAAAAATTAATTTCTATCCCATAGTGCGATGACCAGCTGCATCAACCGGCATATCATAAAAGTAAGATATAGCAAAGGCGGCCGCGAAGACAAGCATGCCGATTTATTTGGTATAAAATTGTACTCACCGCGACAATAACAATACATTACAAAATGGCTACAACTGCAGCCATCAATCTGGATTGTCGGGTCGAAATCGACGCGTGCTTATTGCGTAGCCATAAATTTCTTCGTGGTTGGGCTGATAATCGTAGCCGCCAATCATTTATTTGTAGTTTATCTCTCTGTATTTTTCGCGAATGAGCCACATTTTGCGCAGCGAGAGTGGAAAATGTAATAAAAAAGGAAATAGATTTATTGGGTTTGGAGCCCAATTCCATACAGAATAAAACAAACACAATATGGGTCATATCCGCCCAGCTGCACAGCCTTTTTAAACTATGAGCCGTGAAGTAAGAAAGGCAACGTTGCAAACAACACTATACAGTAGGAATATTGAAATTAGTTCCTAATAGATTACATGCTAAATATAACTAATTTTTTAAGTGTTTAAAAAATATATAGATATTATTTTTTTAGGATGTTTTAGACAACATATAGGTATAACTTTAAATACTATAGTTGCCCTAAAAAGCAATAATGTGTCTGCAAAACTGATCAGGAACTTTTCTGCCTTATACAAATTTGTTGGTAAGGATTTAAAATTTTAAATTGTTATGATGTTTTCTACCCTCGCTTTATGCATTTTTTGCGAACAGACCAATGTAGCTTTTTTAAGTTAACTAAACATTTATTATTTAGTAATATTTGCAATACTTAAAATGAATTCAAAGCATGTGTGTTTAGTTATAAATATAATAGCTTAATTCGTATTACATAAGATGCGCTTTAAAATAACAAACGCTTTACATTAGGTTTTCCACCATATTTACCCCAAAACCGCCTTAGGTAAATAACTTTCAGCATATCTATATAAATAATATTTTTGGTGAACTTACCAGTATATTTATGTGCATTAGTTGATATAGTCCTTAGGATATTGCTTGGGGTAAATAATTGTTTTGGTGCACTATTGATATCAAATTTAAACAATTTTTAAAAACACAATTAGTTAATTAGTAGCCTGTAAAATATATTTGTTTATTTACCGCATAGGTACTACTTTACTTTTAATAAAAAAAATACTTATCCGGTTAATAACGCATAACCAGGCTTTTCTAATTTCATCGTTTATGAGGAAATTAAATGTTGTTTGATAACCCTCTGTGTTAATATAACTGGGGTAATTCGTTTTGCAGCCAAAACGCAACACGTTTGCATGGCATAATGGCGCCGTACGCACCAACTATACAAGCACATTTAAACGGTCACTATTTTTAATATAACAGTGAATTTATGTAACTGTGTGGCTTATAAACACATGTCACACTGTATGAATTACTTAATTAATTAATCTTAATTTTCCAGAATTTTATAAACCAAAGAAATATTTTAAAATGTATTGAGGGCATATTATTAGAAAACGAAATTAAATCTATCACATTTTTTAATAATAAAAAATATTGTGAAATAACAAGTTGACTTACACCACTTTAGTTCTAAAGCCCTCATATACATATTTTGTATCATGGGTACCGATCTATGTATACCGTGTTATTACTTTCAAGCAGTAACTTGAGATTTCCAGCAGGGAAGTCTAGCACTTTTTATTACAGCGGCTTTTTTCAATAAAATTACCCCATTTCCCGTAAAATAGACTTTGGCATAACGCCGATACGCATTTTCCCATACAATTTTCCTGGTATATCTTTATCATTTGGATATAGAGGCAAAGTTTGAATGCTTAGCCGGAGGTATTGCTACTCAAAAGATGGTAACTTTCTTAAAATATACAGAGTGTTTTTTTTTATTTTTGGACAAACCACGAAGGCTAAAGCCGCGTCCACACTAGTAAAAATTTACGTTGTGTGCGCCATGCGGCACAAATTTGTATGTGCGTTTAAAATTTTGCAAGTGTGGACGAGTTCGCCGCATAGAAACACACGCAAAAATTTTCGCGACATTCAACGCACGCGATCCGTCGGTTGTCGGTTTTTTTCAACATCAAAGAGATTTGCGCCGCAATATTGTTTTAGTGTGGACGTATTTACGTTAACGCAATGATTTTGACAAATTTGTTATTATGACTTGCTGTTTAGAAATTATAGAAGTTAACTGATATCCATCTTTCTAATTTGTTCTAAACCCACCATTCTGTGACTATGTCTGATGCAATGTTAATGATAAAAAGAAAATGCGCTACTTTTATCGATCGTGCAAAAATCTTATCAAAAAAAAAAAGAAAGGAAAAAAAAAATGGAGAAAAATAGAAAAAAGACGATATTAGATTAAACATTTGTATCAAATTAAAAAACAATTTGATGGTGTAGTTATTATATCATTTATCCTTGGATGAAAGTACATACAATGGGCATTTCAAAAATGTTTGCGTATGTCTGCAAATGACTTTGAGATTTTAATAAATAAGATTGGACCAAAAATTATCAAAAGGACACCAAGCTTGGAGAAGCCATATCCGTGAAGGAAAGGTTAGCTGTAACATAACGTTTTATGGCTACTGGAGATTCCATATACAAGCCTTCAATATCTTTTTAAAATATACAAATAAAGCATATCATTGATAGTTCCAGAAGTATGCAGTGCTTTAATTGACGTTCTAAAAGATTATGTAAAGGTAATGTGGTAGTAAAACTGAATTTTTATTTTTTTAAAATTTATTATCTTTCAAAAACAACATCTGTAAGGCGAAAACTTTAATAAAAACTGAATTTTCATTCGAAATAATACGTTATAACACATTTTGCGATTTCTTCCCGAGCATCATTCTTTTTGTTTTTATGAAAATGCCACTTATCTCTTGGATCCCATAAGAGACTTTGTTTTTGATATTCTTGTATCAGAAGAACATCCTCTTTTATTTAAATTTATCTTTTACAAAATATAAAATACTTGGCGAAAAAAAATATAAACAAATCCAGAATAACAAAATAGTATGCAACATGAGATCACACACGTTTGAGCAACGAACGCACGACACACAACGTAAAATTGAACGATGGGTAGAACGTGAAATTTCGCCGCAAATATTTGCCTGAATTTCTAGATTCAACATATGGGTGTCTTAAGCGAGGTAAGAGGGAGTTTGTTGACACGGGACTTAAATACTTGAAGATTTGGGGGGAAGGAAAGACCTCCGCGGGCAGCAGGTTCCACAACCCAGAAACTCTAGGGATAAAAGAACGAACAAAGTGGGAAGTTCGGGGCCTGTCCAGTTGGACCGTATAGGGATGCATACGCGCGGAACCACGAGTTTCTCTGTTGGGAACCGTAAGTGGAGGAACTATACTGGACAATTCTTCAGAGCAGAAGCCATGGAAGTACCTATAAAAAAGCGATAAATCCCCCACAGCCCGACGATGGGCAAGAGAGGGAAGCCTTTCTGTAAGTGAAGGATCATTAATGAGACGAATAGCTCTTCTTGAATAGAATCAAGAATGCTTAGGTTGTGGGGGACGCCATGCCCCAGATATGAGAACAATATTCCAAGGGAGGTCGGATTTGGGACACATATAAAAGTGTATAAATTAGAAGGGAAAAATACTTTTGGCTCGAAAGAGAAATCCAAGCTTTTTTGAAGCTGCCGTGGCTATAGATACAATGTGTTTATGCCAGTTAAGGTTACTTTCAAATGTGACGCCCACAAGATTGAAGGTGTCTTTGCTCTGTAAAACTTGGCCGCTCATAAGTAGAGGATGAGTATTTGATGACTCTTTTCGCGACAAGGAACATGATTGTGTTTTGGATGCATTAAAATGGACGAGATTTTTGGCGCCCCAATCCAATATTAAATTAAGATCCTGCGAAAGAGATATCTGCATCGCTCTGCGTTTGTTTTCCAAGTCAGGTTTAGTGATGGGTTTAGGAACCTGAAAACTGGAGTGAAGGGTACTATCGTCGGCGAAACTATGAATGGAATTAGTTGTGGACGAGAGAAGGTCGTTGATGTGGAAGAAGAAACAATGTTGGTGCCAGAACTGAGCCCTGAGGGACTCCAGCATTTACTTGGTGAAAGCTTGAAGAATGGCCGTCCACAATAACTGATATACGTCGATCAGATAGATAACTAGAAGAGCCAAGTACAGAGTTTAGTTGAAAGACCATAGGAGGGAAGTTTATTAAGAAGTGCGGCATGCCAGACCTGGTCAAAAGCTTTGGATATATCAAGAGCAACGATCTGGGACTCACCTAGAAACTCAAGAGACTTATTCCAACAGTGTGATACGAAGGAAAGAAGATCTGCTGTAGATCTTTGTGGCGAAATCCATACTGCCTGTCGTGCAAAATTTTGTGTTTTTCTAAGTACTTAAGAATTTGTGAATTAATTAATTTTTCCATTACTTTACAAGAACAGGTACTTTGTCTCACAAAAAAGTGAGTGTTCAGCTTAGTCAACACCTGAAACATTTGACAAACACAGGCTGGGTTTGAGCGCCGCTTCTATACAGGGTGTTTCTTTAAACATATGCTAATAGTTAAGGGGGTGCTTTTTGGACTCATTTAAAGACCAAAAACATAATTTAAACATGTATCCTAAACGTCTTAACTTTTGAGATACAGGGTGTCAAGTAAAAAAACTGAAAAATTCGAAAACACTTAATTGAGTGAAAACTGTCATACTGAATAAAAACTCTATTTAAATAAGTATTTAATATTTTTGTTACATAATTGCCAATAAAAAATTATAAAGCCCAATTTAAAAAAAAGTTCCGCAATATTTCTTTTATGGTCTAAAAATATGAAATTAAGTGTAATATTTAATTTCACAGTTTGCGGATTTGTTTAATAAAAATGTGTTTAAATAAATCTAAAATTAAAATATTTCTACGGTCGTGGAGTAAAAAAACATAGTTTGCCTTTTATACAAACATAAAGTGTATTTTGTAACTCATAGGTTTGCTGCACTTGCCCAGTGCTCTCAAACCTTTCATTTGTAAAAAAAAACTACCACTTTATTTCTAATCCTGGTTAAAGTGGCGTAAATGTAGAGATTTTTTAAAATAAAACATTTTTATTTTACAGAATCTAAATTCACAAAGAGATTCGTGATATAATAATAAACATAGATATTGTCAATTTAATAGCTATTTATGTATCAAGGGCGTTATAGTCCTGTAATGCCCTGGGTCAGCGAGGGCCTCCGGCCCGAGGGCTAGGCCTCGACCTGTTAAGGCATTATAGTCAATAAACTGCTTGTGAAGGTGCCTAATGCATATGTTTTACCCATCTATTATTGATCTGTAATACCTTAGAAACGGAATATGTTATGGTAGCAATAATACCTGCTATCACACCTGGGGCATTATATAGCGGGCATTGTAGTAATGCCCTAACTGCCCTAATATTGAAATTTTATTGCTTATCAATTTTATTTCTCTCACAATAAAGATCAAGTTTATACAAAAATAAATTTTAATATTTGTTCTCCTTCCAAAACTTTAGACTTCTTCGGGACGTATCCTTTCGACTTAACTTTTAAAAAGATAAGTAGACGATGGTATTGCAGAAATGTCTATATTTTCATGACCATCAACGTAGACCTTAGGCTGGAATACTTGGTCCAGAGAGAGTTCGGACTGTATTTTTCCGACTAAAAATAATAAAGTTTGTTAAACATATGTATTAAAATAAAATCAATAACTTACCAGTTCCTGAAAATATGCCATTAAAACGGTTTCGGTTATTTGAAGAATTGCGTTCGCATCTGTCCAAATACCAAATATGCCATACTCCCGATCATACTGTTGCCTTGATTTAACTGGCAAAGATTTGCGGTCGCTTTTATGGCCTTTTCTTATATTTTGTGGAATTTCTTCCATTTTGAGCAAATCGTTAATAAAAATGTCAACGTCTTTAATGGGAACAATCAAGTCAACATAAATATGTTGCTTTCATTAAAGCAAATATATTTATTTTAAAAGACCCGGCATTCTGCCATTTACATGTGATTCATTAATTTAAACAATTATCATTACATAATCTGATTCTGATATTTGTTCATGCAGATACTAAGCTTTTACATTCTCCAAGAGTCTGTTTGAATTCATTAAAAATTAACAATGTGCGATTTAGAATCTATATATTTTAAGTGACAAAGCATATTTTATTTACACAAGAAATTGTTATTTTCTTGTTACAGAATCTCATGCACCGCTAGAAAATATAATCTGACCTGCCAGTCTTGCGTCATTACCAAGCGTGTGTTAAGAGATATTGGAAAGAGTGGTTTTGCAAATAACTCAGATTATGGAACATCTGGATAGAGTAATGAGATTTCAGTACAAGTTTTGATAATGAAGGGCCATTATTAGTTACAGGCATTCA
This sequence comes from Listronotus bonariensis, assembly GCA_014170235.1. Taxonomy (NCBI): domain Eukaryota; kingdom Metazoa; phylum Arthropoda; class Insecta; order Coleoptera; family Curculionidae; genus Listronotus; species Listronotus bonariensis. The sequence goes on along the minus strand of JACEGR010000371.1, from coordinate 89,342 downwards.
AATACATCTTCTTGCCAAAATTGCCTGCAATTGTTTTGACCTCCGTAAATCATCCAACTCCAGCTATTGCCCCAGTTCCTCATAAGTAAATGCCCGATTATTATTTTTAAGGTGGAAAAACACATTATCGCGTGTCCTTTCTTCTCTTAACTACCAAGAAATCGTCATGGGCTGAACGGCATACCATGCAGTCGTTTTAAAAACATGTGCTCCAGAACTTGCACCAATCTTAACTCGGCTCTTTCGAATTTCTTACGACACAGGTATCTTTCCGGAGAGCTGGAAAGCTGCACGTGTTCAACCTATTCCCAAGAAAGGATCTAAATCTCTTCCATCTAACTATAGACCAATTTCAATTCTCTCAGTTCTTTGTAAAGTAATGGAAAAATTCATTAATTCACAAATTCTTAAGTACTTAGAAAAACACAAAATTTTGCATGACAGGCAGTATGGATTTCGCCACAAAAAGATCTACAGCAAGATCTTCTTTCCTTCGTATCACACTGTTGGAATAAGTCTCTTGAGTTTCTAGGTGAGTCCCAGATCGTTGCTCTTGATATATCCAAAGCTTTTGACCAGGTCTGGCATGCCGCACTTCTTAATAAACTTCCCTCCTATGGTCTTTCAACTAAACTCTGTACTTGGCTCTCTAGTTATCTATCTGATCGACGTATATCAGTTATTGTGGACGGCCATTCTTCAAGCTTTCACCAAGTAAATGCTGGAGTCCCTCAGGGCTCAGTTCTGGCACCAACATTGTTTCTTCTTCACATCAACGACCTTCTCTCGTCCACAACTAATTCCATTCATAGTTTCGCCGACGATAGTACCCTTCACTCCAGTTTTCGGGTTCCTAAACCCATCACTAAACCTGACTTGGAAAACAAACGCAGAGCGATGCAGATATCTCTTTCGCAGGATCTTAATTTAATATTGGATTGGGGCACTAAAAATCTCGTCCATTTTAATGCATCCAAAACACAATCATGTTCCTTGTCGCGAAAAGAGTCATCAAATACTCATCCTCTACTTATGAGCGGCCAAGTTTTACAGAGCAAAGACACCTTCAATCTTGTGGGCGTCACATTTGAAAGTAACCTTAACTGGCATAAACACATTGTATCTATAGCCACGGCAGCTTCAAAAAGCTTGGATTTCTCTTTCGAGCCAAAAGTATTTTTCCCCTTCTAATTTATACACTTTATATGTGTCCCAAATCCGACCTCCCTTGGAATATTGTTCTCATATCTGGGGCATGGCGTCCCCACAGCCCTAAGCATTCTTGATTCTATTCAAGAAGAGCTATTCGTCTCATTAATGATCCTTCACTTACAGAAGGGCTTCCTTCTCTTGCCCATTGTCGGGCTGTGGGGGATTTATCGCTTTTTGATAGGTACTTCCATGGCTTCTGCTCTGAAGAATTGTCCAGTATAGTTCCTCCACTTACGGTTCCCAACAGAGAAACTCGTGGTGCCGCGCGTATGCATCCCTATACGGTCCAACTGGACGGGCCCCGAACTTTCCACTTTGTTCGTTCTTTTTATCCCTAGAGTTTCTAGATTGTGGAACCTGCTGCCCGCGGAGGTCTTTCCTTCCCCCGAATCTTCAAGTATTTAAGTCCCGTGTCAACAAACTCCCTCTACCTCGCTTAAGACACCCACGGTACGTTAGTTCTGGTTAGTTCAGGCTTTTAGCCTTCGTAGTTGTCAAAGAAAAAAATTATTGACATCCGGTGTACTTGTCTTCTTCTAGGGTATTTAATACTTTAAGGTGTAGGGGACGCGTTACGGTATTATGCCAGATCTTTATTTTTACATAAAGTCGATTCAAATGGGGTAATTTTATTACGAAGATCTGATTTTATAAGAAATGACTAATATTTTTCTTTTCTGGAATACAGATTCATAATATCAGATATACAGGGTGTCCGGAAATTAAGCGTCAGGATTTCTGTGGACGATTTTCCACGAAAAATTAATGCAACAAACCTTTATACATTTTTCGTAAACTCAAAGTTAACGGTGACATACAGGGTGTTGGGAAATAAAAACATTTGTTATTTTTTCTCATAATTTTTTCTAGTGTATTTATTTTCGCCAACTTTTGCATACATATCAATAACAAATTACCCTCGTAACTTGTTTGTTTTTAAGGCTTGCCTTGTTTTGCGACTTTTACGTAAAATCCAGTGACTTACCTGACATAAATATAAATGTTTTAATTTTTAAGATACAACCCAAACTTGCATTTTTCAATAGGATACCTTGTATCTGAGTATCTCAAAAAATTACATTGTTTCTTGCGATTATAACAATATTATATAAATTGAAGATTTGCTCCATATTGGTTAAGGCGGATTCATTTGTGGATGGTCTTTTTGTTGGATACACGCCTGGTAAGAATGGGACCCTTGGGTCTTGGTCCGGGGTATACAGAGCTGACCACGGTAAGCCCTATTGACCCTATGAACTTGCCGGTCGCCTGAAACAAAATAAAAAAACTAAAAACCCAAAAAATTCTAATTTAAAAACGACGTTGGTGGCAAGTCACCACCGTTGTCCAAGTTAAAAAATAAAAAAATAACTAATATTTAAATTAGAAATGATTAAATTTTATGCTTTAAAATCGCAAACTGAAAATATTTTTACATATTATGTGTCATGAGTGATATAAGTAACTGGTGTATTTATAAGACAAAAAAGGTAGTGAGTTAATTGATTTTTAGCTTTCCAGATGATACTTCAGTATCGAGCAAAGGCAACCAAGTGTTATTTAAATTAACTGAAATTGATTCTACACAATTATCTTTATTTAATAATATATACGCACTTTCTTGATTTTGCGTTTTTAAGAACAAGTTTCCTTATTAAAATACTGAAGCATCCCAGTTTTTTCTGTGATTGTTATGAAATGCGTCATGGCAGATTTTTGATTTATGAAATTCTGTGTTTTTAATGTATGATCGGTGTTCTTTATGCGTTTAGCTAAGGGTCTACAAGTTTCACCTATATAAAACTTATTGCATTTATTTTTAAAGATCATGTATACAGGGTGTCCGGGAAAATGTGGAAATCTCTCACACGCGTATGGAACAGATGAAAATAACACGACAAGTTCCTATAAAAATTTTCCGTTTAAGCCCCCCTGCGGAGATATGATCCCCTAAAGGGGCAGCTAGAAATAGATTTTTCGTGAATAACTTTTAAAGCGCTCTGTATAATTTGATAATATTTTTAGTACGATGCATACTAGTAAAGACCTCTTAAAATAGTGCCCTTGAAACTTATGTCGCTTCTTTAGTTTGCCAGGGACGGACTAGTTTTCGCACATTATTGATAATATTTTTACGCCCTGTATGGTGAAGACACAAAAATATGTTTTTGGGTAGTTTAAACCTTTTGCTAAAAAAAAAGGTACTCTTGTTTGACATCGATAAAATGAGCCGTTTTCGAGTAAAAAATTATTTTAACAATAAGAGTTTATTTTTGTTTAATAATACAATATTTTGTTTTCGATGTAATTTGTAATTTATTATTCAGTATTGAAGTCCTCTCGTAGCAGGTCAGGAATTTGTTGCAAATGTTGTTAAAATAATTTTTTACTCGAAAACGGCTCATTTTATCGATGTCAAACAAGAGTACCTTTTTTAGCAAAGGTTTAAACTACCCAAAAACATATTTTTGTGTCTTCACCATACAGGGCGTAAAAAATATTATCAATAATGTGCAAAAACTAGTCCGTCCCTGGCAAACTAAAGAAGCGACATAAGTTTCAAGGGCACTATTTTAAGAGGTCTTTACTAGTATGCATCGTACTAAAATATTATCAAATTATACAGAGCGCTTTAAAAGTTATTCACGAAAAATCGATTTCTAGCTGCCCCTTTGGGGATCATATCTCCGCAGGGGCTTAAACGGAAAAATTTTATAGGAACTTGTCGTGTTATTTTCATCTGTTCCATACGTGTGCAAGAGCTTTCCCACATTTTCCCGACACCCTGTATAAAAACCCAATTTAACAAGAATATTTAAACATTTATTAATCGAAACAAAAACAGCCACAAAAAAATAGATTTATTTATAATAGCAACTAAACAATTGTTTTAAATACTTAATAATTTTTTACGCCTGTGTTTAATTACAAAATGTGCTAAAATGTTTTCCATTTTATTAGATGTATTTTCTGACATAGCTTGTAAGTCGAACTAGTGGCGATATAGATGTAAATAGTTGGTATTCTTCTTTTCCAATAAAAAAACTAAAAGCAAATTATTTTAATTTTATTCAAAGTGTACCAAAGATTTACATCTACTCGTATATCGCCATTAGTTTGATTACAAGCAACTTAATACATGCAAAATATTTCCTGGAATAGTATATTACATTACAAGTGTGGAAAATGACTTATTTCACACGAGTGGAAATATGGTAGCACGAGACGTTAGCCAAGTGCGACAAACCCACGAGTGTATAAAAGTCATTTTCACACGAGTACTGTACACTATTTTTCCTGCGACCACAAATTATTCACCAAAAAAAATTAAAGTTTGTCTTTACAGAAAAAATAAAAAACAATTGAGAACTTTTCAACACTAGGGTGATTTTTACTTTGTAACACTAGTGTGATATGTACTTTTCCTCACTGCTATATTATATTTTGACAATATTTTTACATCGAAAATCACCTACCTAGAAGCATTATATAACTTTTATCATTTTGGAATTTAAAAAGGCCCTCACTTAATAAAAATTGTATGGCTTGGTTAGGTAATAACGGTAATAGTTTAATACGGTTTTCTGCTATTTTAAGGGTTTTTTAAAAATTATTGATACTTACATATTTTAGACACTCTTCTAAATAAAACATAAGTGGCGCATATCCAAAATATTCCTTTTTTTAAAATATCAGTAAAACAAACCTACGGGAGCGGGGAGTGAAAAGGGGTGCTGGGTGGGGTAAAATTGGTAAAACGAGTTAATGAAACTGAACATCACATGTAAAATTAAGTAAAAATTATATTTTTTCCTCATATTTTTGAGAAAAAATATAAAAAATATGAAAATTTTAAATGCATAACCTAAAGTCCTAAAAGTAAGAAAAAACGACTACTAAACGCCAGTTATACCATGCAAAATATGGAAAGCATTTGGCAACGTCGGAAGGGTCTGATTATATTTATGAATGGATAAAAGAAGGTGGATTCATAAAGTGTGTATTAGCCTCAGGTTTTATTAAGGAATTAAAAAAGATTTAACTAGTTGTTTGAGTACACGAAGACAGAGAGAAAGGAATTTGATCTATAGGAGTTTTTCTCTGGCGCTTTAGGTCCAGCGGCCAAGCGGTAAGGCTGCCTCTATAAAGTGCGTGCTAAAAGGTAGGAGGGAGATTTTTAATTTGATCTATTATCTGACAACACTGTGCCACTGAGCGAGCAGTCAGTGAAAATTGTTTTTGTGGTTATGTCTATTTTTGTTTATGTTTTTATTTTTTGCGAAATTTTATTATTATTATTTTTAATATTAGAAGAAAGCTTATACTGTATAGTAACTTAATAATAATAAGATGATTTTCGCTAATTTGGGTTCTACTGTTTAAGGTAAGTAATAAGTTTTTTTACTGTCACTACAATAAATATGTCACTTGCAAAACCAATAGCAGTTTTTAGAATGACATCATAATATATATCACACGAGTGTTGTAAAGTACTGCTGCAACACTAGTGCTGTAAAGTACTTTGCACCACTAGTGTGATATAATGCATTTTCTATGCATGAAACCAGTGTGCTATTTGCTATTTTGACAAGTGGTCGTAGGAAAATAAATTTAACCTATTATTTCTGACAAATTCTTTGTACCATTGTACGAAAGAGTGATGTAAAATTGAACTAAAACTACTAAGTAAGTATTAATTGATGTCAATGCAGTAGACAGAAGAAATCGATCGATTTTAAGAAATCCTGCCCAAAATTTTGGTGTTAGTTCTTTGGAGTATTTTGCTAAAAAATCATTTCTTTTTGTAATTCTTCATTTTTCGTTTCCATTCGAGCTATGTAGGCTACTTTTGGTAATTTCTTGCCGATTTTTTCTATATTGTCATATGCCATTATTGTAACAATTGTAGCTATCTGAAATATAAAATGAATATTTTCAAATATAGAGTATGACCCAGAATAAGTGTTAAAAGAGGACAAATGTTGTAAAAGTAAGAAATACAAAATTTTATTACAATTGCTACAGCCTCGGATCTAGGGAGGGGCAAGCCGGGACAACTCGGTTATCACTTGAAAACGGTTGGAGATAGATACCATCCGAAACGTCGTGTATCAGTTAAAAATAAAGACAATAAAGGTCCAAGAATGTAGTATTATTGAAAACATAACATTGTGTACCACCTTTATAAGAAAAATATGTTAAATTTTTTTACACTACGCATTGTCACTTTGTTATAAAGTGTGCCCAAGATAAGGATCCTAAGCATGGGAATCTCAGTACCTATTGGAGATACAGCTTAGGTTAAATTAGGAAAAAGTTGGGTTTTTAAAGCTTATTTACATGCCGTTTAAAAACTTGAAAAATTTTCATGGCCTGCTGAGATATTTGGCAAGAACCAAAATTTGACTATAACGATTTTATTTTTCTGACTTTATTTGAAGAGATATAAAAAACTAATAACACTTTTTATTGGCACTTTTTAGCTACTACATGATGGTATTTTTAGATTTTATACCCGACGTTTCGTTTCTAAGAAACCATCATCAACTTAATTTTTTATATGACTCGAAAAAAAGTACACCCTGTATCTGATCTAATTTTTTTATTACAAATTCAACGATGTATTACATGTCATGTTTTAATTTTTAGTTAAAAAAAATATTACATTTTTTCTATTTTTTAAAGTTATTTTTAAGTAGGCCTTGCAAACAAATGCTTGGACGTTAATACCGTATTACCGTATCTGCAACATAATTTAATATCATTATAAAATAGTATTTGTCGTTATTACCCTGTTTGTCAAGTTGTTGTTTTTAGAGCAATTGTTCTTATTGTTACTGTTGTCTTTATACGCAATAAGCATTATTAGGCTCAACAAAATCCGCGTGTTAAGAAAATATCGAAACATCAAGAACGTTTTGGGTTTAATATGTGGTGTGGAATTTTAGGAACTAAAATACCAGGACCATGTATTTATCATAATTCAATAACATCCGAAATGATACCTTAATTTATTTTTGCAGCACAAAATGTAGCATGTTAGCATGTAAAACTTATCTTCATGGCTATAATGGCCATCCTGCATATTCGACCGTAATAGGACAATATGATATTAGCTATTCACCAATAAACAATAATAGAGACAACAGTAACAATAAGAACAATTGCTCTAAATACAACAACTCGACAAACAGGGTAATAGCGACAAATACTATATTATAATGATATTAAATTATGTTACAGGTACGGTAACAGGTATTAACGTCCAAGAATTTGTTTGCAAGGCCTACTTAAAAATACCTTAAAAAAATAGTAAAAATGCAATTTTTCGTTTAACTAAAAATTAAAATATGACATGTGATACATCGTTGAATTTGTAATAAAAAATGAGATCAGATACAGGGTGTACTTTTTTCGAGCCATATAAAAAAATAAAGTTGATGATGTTTTCGTGAAAACGAAACGTCGGGTATAAAATCTAAAAATATCATCATGTAGTACCTAAAAAGTGCCAATGAAAAAGTGTTATTATTTTTTTATATCTCTTCAAATAAAGTCAGAAAAAAATAAAATCGCTATAGTCAAATTTCTATTTTTGCCAAATATCTCAGCAGGCCATGAAACATTTTCAAGTTTCTAAACGGCATGTAAATAAGCTTTAAAAAGCCAACTTTTTCCTAATTTAACCTAAGCTGTATCTCCAATAGGTACTGAGATTCCCATGCTTAGGATCCTTATCTTGGACACACTGTATACTTGATATACCAAGCAAATTGAAAAAAGGTATTGGGGTATACCTTATCAATGTAACACAAAAGTTTCTTTACATGGCAAGTAGCTACCTACTATCGCTAAATATCGTCAGAAATAAATAAGTAGTAAATAAAACTTTTTTAAAACTATAATTATCCTACTTTCAATTTAAATATAAACTACTAATTCTCCAAAATATTTTTCAATATAATTTGGTTCTATTTTAAAAAATTGAAATACTTTACTTTTACCTTATTATTCTCGGGTTTTTGTGATTGGGAAACTATTATTAAGCTCTAAGCAAGCTGCGCTTGTTGCTGAACTGGTGGGATCGGCAGCGTCGATCACCAGAGTTAAGCAACGTAAAGCGCGACCATAACTTGGATGGGTTATCGCCGTCTACACCTGGTGCTCTGCTCGGGGGTGAGCAGACGGATCGACCAGTAAACATCCAAGTTATGGAATGAATGGCGTGTGAATGGGAAGGAGTAGTTTTACCAAACTACTTGAAAACTTACTTACCATAAAAATAAGAGTGTCTCGAGCAACATAACACATAAGCCACGTATTGAAAGCTGGCTTATTGTAATAGCATATTGGGTAAGTTAGTGAATATAAACAAGCAAAAAACGAATAAAGTACAGTTAAAAATATTTGCCAACCAAAAATTTGATTAAGAAGTTCCACCAGCTCATGCAGATTTCTGACAAGTTTTTCCGCTCTTTTAATACTTCTAAGTAACAAGTTTTCTGGCAACTGTTTTTTGGTAAGCAAGGTTTCAGTGTAACTTAATAAAAATATGTATCTTCTTTTAAGGTATTGAGAGTAAGCGTAGACTGTAAAGACATTGTAGATCTGGTAAAAATTGCCAAATCTAAAACAAAGTATATGTGTGTAATGTAAAATTTTGACAGTTAGGCTCTCCGCACATGGGTTAGTAAAACAGCGACGAGAACGCAATTTGTACAGGCATCGACAGCACGTAGGCATATTAGAGTAACCGCTCTAAGCAATCCGCGTCCTTTTGTAAACAAATGCAATACACAACCGTTTTGTATTTGCCCTAATAGAATTAAATGCATTTATTTCTTTCCTTTTATACATAATATCATCACAACAATTGTTCAAAATGTCAATGTCAATGTTTAATAACTTTATTATAATATTTTTTATTTTATTAATAGTTTTTTTTTAATTTAATAATTTTATTTATTATTTTTGTTACTCTATTAGGTTTGTTGTAATAACGTATGTCCCAAAAGTTTTGGCACACAATATTTATCGGTTTTTTTAATGAAGAAATTTATTTAAACACTAACTAGTTATCATAAATTACAACTCAATACTTAACTAAACTATACTATCGAATTATGTGGAGTGGCCCATTCTGCTCTACCGGACGCAAATTTCTTCGAATGTCTCTCATGAAGTCCTGGACGGAATTCAGTTCAATTTCTCTTAATTTCTCGTAAATTCGCCGTCTTAATTGTTCCTCATCTTGTGCTTCCCAGCCTCCATGATAAACCTTTCTAGACAGTACAGCCCAAAAATCCTCTATTGGGCGAGCCTGCGGCAAGTTTGGAGGATTATCGTTTTTGGGAACAAAAGGTATGTGGTGTTGTCGAAGCCAGTTTTGGGTATCTCTTGAGTAATGGCATGATGCTAGGTCTGGCCAAAACATGGTATCGTCATTAGCATGATGTCCGCGGACAAACTGAAGCAATTTGGAAAGGCAGTTATCAATATAGCTCTGACTATTCAAAGCTTCACCCCTCACTCTTTCCACAAAAGGTCGGGATACATCCCTGTTAGAAATTGCGCACCAGACAAGGATTTTATCTGCAAATTTCGCTTTAAGTTTATATCTAACATTGTCAGGGCATTCCTCTACGTTGTCCATATAAAATCCATCGTTTCCCTTCATTTCAGAATTACTCAAAGTGAAATACTTTTCGTCATCTAAAATAATGATTTTTTCATTGGCAAAATATACCCGCCTCAGTTGACGACAACATCTTAGTATACGAAGAAGCTGCGCTTGAGAGTATTTGGGGCACTTACGTCTCTTTCGATACTTAAGACCATTACTCCTCAATTCCAACGATATCGTACTCTTAGAAGATTTGTATTGCCTAGCAAGTCTTCTCGTTGACATTCCAATCTGGTTTTTGCTCTTCTCACCAATCTCTCTGACCTCTGTGCGGTAAATGCACGTGATCTTCCACTTTTTGGGAGATTCAGACATGGTATTCCCTGCTCGTACTCCGCTATTGTTCTATAAATGGTTCTGCGTTAAATGTTTTCATTCTGGAATATTCGACAGATTTCAGCAGATACTTTTTCTTATTTCTAATTTATAGGACATCTTAAAACGAAAACTTCAAAATAAATAAATCTCAACTGACAGTAAATAAAGTAAATAAACTTTTGTTTTCAAAGGCAACTTGATATTATTTTGTTTTTGATAAAATTAAAGACAATGAGTTTTGTGCCAAAACTTTTAGGACATACGTTATAATATAAAAAAAGGCATAAATTAAATGCATGAAGTTCGACATAGGAACTTCATCGTCTTTCTAAATTTCAACGCGTCTTAGGGCTGTAGTGCCGTAGAGACACTTTTCCGGACATGGGTCCCTATACTCAAATGTTTTCTACTATTGTCTTTTATTACCCTTAGAAGTTTAGTCTGTAATACCCTGTATAACTTGCCTATTTTCATGGATGGTAATTAGTTGGGTACTCGCCAAAAATTAAATTAAAAGTACTAAAAAACCAAAAAAATTAAAACAAGTAAAAAGATACTTTAAAATCGATGTTTCGGTGGCAAATCTGCTACCGTTGTCAAGATAAATTGAATACAAATAATAAAAATAAAAATTAACTATTATTAGGTTTTCAATTTTAATTTTTTATATTTTTTAGGAGATTCTGAAATTTCTTTGACATTAAATGTCAAATATGTTTGTTTGGTTATAGTGTCATAGTGACATAGATAACTGGTTGCTGGTGTATTTATTGTTTATATTACAAAAAGGTGAATAGTTAGTTAATTTTTAGTCTTCCTGAAGATACTTCAGTATCAAGCAAAGGCAACCAAGTGTTATTTAAATTAACTGAAATTGATGCTACACAATTATCTTTATTAAATAATATATACGCACTTTCTTTGATTTTGCGTTTTTTAGAACAAGTTTCCTTTGCTAAAATGCTCGAAGCATCCCAGTTTATTCTATGATTGTTATCAAATGCGTATTGGCATATTTTTGATTTATGAAATTCTGAAATTAAAATTTAAAACCTAATAATAGTTAATTTTCATTTTTATTATTTGTATTCAATTTATCTTGACAACGGTGGCAGATTTGCCACCGAAACGTCGATTGGAAAGTATCTTTTTACTTGTTTTAATTTTTTTGGTTTTTTAGTACTTTTAATTTAATTTTTGGAATCCGTCGAACTACAGAACATATCTTCAATTGCCTATTTTATAAATAAAAAATGTACTTACATTTCTAACAAAAATATTAATTCTGCCATCTTGCTATTGTAATGTAAAATCGGTTCTATCGGAATAATCATATAACTAACTAAGATTCCCCCAAAACGTAAATATAGCATTTGGATTTTGTTATTCCTCCAGATACTGTAAAGTCCGTGTTTCTTAAAAGATCTTCAATATTTGCGATAATTTTCCAAATACGAAAAAACTGCTTATGCCGCCAATATGTATTAACTAATCCAAGTACAGTAAATATCCAACCTAAAATGTTAATTTTTTTATTAAAAGTGCATAATTTGGTGACTATTTTTTTACTAATGGGAGCTACAAGCGGCAAACCGTAAAATAAATAATAGTTTAAAAAAACTAAAAAACACGCTTTTATATGCAACCGAACTAAAAATTACAATGCAATAATCTGCAAACAGTATCCCGTTATCCTGATTAGGATCGTCAGGATAAATAAATTCCTTTATAGATTTTCTGTAGGAGAGTAATAGAGAAAGAGCTAGTGCGCGATCTGCGCATGCGTGCAGTTTCGGACGTACTCTCAGCATAAGGCTGACAGAAACTTGTTCGGAGTAGTTGCGTTCTGAAACCCCTGCAACAGTGAAGCTTTAAATGAAATGATTAGAATACGAAATAGTTCGTGAAATATTTCATTATCACATGTCAGCAAAAAACTAATTGATATATCGAACTAAAAATAAAAAACAAATAATAGTTTAAAAACTAAAAAACACGCTTTTATATGCAACCAAACTAAAAATTAGAAAATAATTTTTCATTACAAAGAGTTTGTATTACAATAATAAAAGGTCAAACAATGAATCATAATTATATACCTCAAAATAGAATTATAATAAAATTTAAGATAATAACAGAATAATTCACTTCAGAGTAAAAAGCTTGGGGTGCATTTTACTATTTTTTCATAACTTTTCCCTCATAGATATTTACAAATGAAATAATTATAACATTTAATATATTAAGCACTCCACGCTTTTATTCTGAAGTGAATTATTCTGTTATTATCTTAAATTTTATTATAATTCTATTTTGAGGTATATAATTATGATTCATTGCATATAAAAACGTGTTTTTAGTTTTTTTAAACTATTATTTATTTTTCATTTTTTAGTTCGATATATCAATTAGTTTTCTGCGGACATGTGATATTGAAATGTTTCACGAACTATTTCGTAATCTAATCATTTAATTTAAAGCTTCACTGTTGCATGGGGCTTCAGAACGCAACTACTCCAAACAAGTTTCTGTCAGCCTTATGCTGAGAGTACATCCGAAACTGCACGCATGCGCAGATCGCGCACTAGCTTCTTCTCGTTACTCTCCTACAGAAAATCTATAAAGGAATTTATTTATCCTGGCGATCCTAATCAGGATAACGGGATACTGTTTGCAGATTATTGCATTGTCATGGGTCCTTGATACGAGTGCAAAGTTTCAAAGAAACCGAATCGCTGGAAGTTGGTGAAAATTAAAAATTACCTTATTAATCTCTTTTAAATACAGGGTGTCTAAAAATTACGCGTCAGGATTTCTAGGGGCGATAAGCACAAAAAATTAATGCAACAAACTTATTTTTCATACATATCCATAACAATTTTTTTTTTATCTTTGGATAATCCACGAAGGCTGAAAGCCTAAATACTAACGTACCGTGGGTGTCTTAAGCAGGGTAAGAGGAAGTTTGTTAACACAGGACTTAAAAACTTGAAGATTTGGGAGGGAAGGAAAGACCTCCGCTGGCAGCAGGTTCCACAGTCTAGAAACTCTAGGGATAAAAGAACGAACGAAATGGGAAGTTCGGGGCCTGTCCAATTGGACCGTATAGGGGTATAGGGATGCATACGTGCGGCACCACGAGTTTCTCTGTTGGAAGCTGCAAGAGGAGGGACTATACTGGATAATTTGTCGGAGCAGAAGCCGTAAAAGTATCTATAGAAGAGCGATAGATCTCCCACAGCTCGACGATGGGCAAGAGAAGGAAGTCTTTGAGTAAGTAAAGGATCATTAATAAGACGAACAGCCCTTCTTTGAATGGCATCAAGACTGCTGAGGGTTGTAGGGGATGCCATTCCCCAGACATGAGAACAATATTTTAGAGAGGGTCGAATTTGGGACACATACAAAGTGTATAAATTGGAAGGAGAAAAATACTTTTGGCTCGGAAAAGAAATCCAAGCTTTTTTGAAGCCGCGGTGGCTATAGATACAATGTGTTTATGCCAGTTAACGTTATTTTCAAATGTGGCGCCCACAAGGTTAAATGTGTCCCCGCTCTGCAAAACCTGGCCACTCATAAGCAAAGGATAAGTGTTTGATGATTTTTTTCGCGACAAGGAACATGACTGTGTTAAACAATTAACAACAAATTAATTAAATTAAACCTTTTAAAAGATATTTTAATGCACTTTAATTAATTTTATATTTAAATTTATAAATAAATTACAAAAACGTTCTAAGTCATTTTTCTTAAGTGAAGGACAGTTTAGACCCTTTGTCATTAACTATTGGTGTCAAATTAATAGCACAAATTATCAGAATACTCAGATGCGAAACTAAGCGTGTTCCTTGAAATCTCTCACCACTATCGTCCCTCCCACTGCGTGGTGAATATACACCCCACGATTTAGTACGTGACCTAATGCTCATCTAGGTGTCAGTTAGTCCCATACTTTTGTTGGTATAGAACGTGAGCATAAGTTAGTTAATTGTGTTTAGTTGTTTGTGAACTTTTATGTTTTTTATTATTAAAGTGTTAGTATAGTGTCTTGTTAAATTTTTTTACTGTTTAATATGGGATATAAATGTGTATAATAATTCTGTTCCTCCATCACTAGAAGCGGATAACTTTTTAGATTCCCAAAGGACCCTTATTATTTTAAGACAATTTAACATAAATACAAAGCTTTTACAAATTTCATAGACATGTTAAAGTTATTGATATTAATCAGTATGTGCCTAAACACAGGAATTTTTTTATTTATAGCCGCACTGCCATTTAAAAGGCTATATTTCATTTTAAAAAATAAGGTGTTTTTTCAGTATTTAAAAAAATAACATACTTCTAAATCAATTAGGTTAGGTTATTACTAAGGCAACATCTGCATTGCTTTAAAAGATTCGTCGAGGTTTCTTAGGAAACTTGTGTTACTTGGCTTTCAATTACTTTGTTTCAATCCCCAGTTACACAAAACTTTTTAATACAGAATTAAGCTAAAAAGCGAAATACCATTAATTAATTTAATAAGCAGTTTTTAGGCAAGGTTTTTTTAATGACTTTTTGTTAAACATTCTAAACCCCCATTAGTTTAATTGTTTTTAAAAATATTTTGTGCAACCAGGTATAGACATTTTATTACAGGTTGGTCCAAACGTGACATCTCTAACAATATTTTACCGTTCAAGGAATGGGTAAAATTTTTAGTTTGTAATATTTTTAATAAAGAAATATTGAAATTCCCAATTAGTGTATTATTCTTTTGTTCCGTTTTCCACACATAAAAAAGCTGCACAATTAGTTACTATAAAAGTCTATCTCTACTTAGCGCCTTGGTGCGGTTTAACCTTTACAAATTAAAAATATTACGATCCATACATTGGTGCAGATGTTCCATTTATTCTCTCTCAAGGTCATAAAAACAAGTAAGCGTAATTTGCCGCACTTTCGCATCTGTATATTTTGATAATAATTTGTGTTAATAGGGTAAAAACAAAGAATCATTAAAGATATATATGCAAAATTTGGCGAAAATTAGGACACTAGAAAGTTATTCAAAGAAACAAAATACCAAACAATTTTTTTAACATCTTGTATCTCTGTTATTTTGAGTTTTCAAAAAAATTGTATAAACATTTTTGGCATTAATTTTTGGTGAATTCGTAGGGCAAAATCCTGACGCGTAATGTTCGGACACCCTGTATATCTTACCAATTAATGGCAAACTTATTGCCATAATTATTAACACAGTCGAAAACCCTTTTTTATTTAACGTAGCTAATCTCATCATGGTATAATAAACCTGTCCAGCAGTTCCAAAAATTAAAATGGAAAACCTCAAAATCTGTAAACATATTCTTGCTTTTTGTTTCTTCGAGAATATGGGGCAGTTAATATCACCTCAGCTATCAGCTTTAATGTTGCTAGGACTTTTGTGTCTTTATAGTGCCTAAAATTCTTTTCGTTTATTTTATTCATATTTTCTTTAGCTCTAAGGCAGTCCAAATATGACTACAATATTTTTATACAATAACTTAAAGCTATAAAACCTTAATAAAAGGAAAGGGCAAAGTAAACAATATTTTATTGTTCTGTATTGTGTTTTAAGCAGACAATAGTTTTGAAAATTATACCTTAGCATATACAAAAATTGTTGTTTTTAATTATACATAAAATAATTAGGACCTACGTTGGTATCATTAATTTTGTTTCCTAAATGTTTTGAATTATGGAAAAAAATATATATTTATCTTGTCAATCTTAAAATTTGAAATGATAAAAGGGTAGAATTAAATTTATTAAAATTTGGTTTTACAACATTAAACGTATATCTATTTAATAATGGTCGCCGGTTCGACTCCCAGCGGGGATGACATATTTAGGTAGTAGTTATTTAAAAATAACGACCGTGGTGGCACTACCGCGTTGTCTAAAAGGTGCTGTGAAATGCATAACTGCATGTTTCAGTGCTTGGACATCATTGACGGATCACGGGGAACGATGGGTTAAACATCTAATAACCCGACACCCACGGTACTCTGGTATTTAGGCATATGCCTTCGTGGAACTGTTACATATAAATAAACCACATTTTGTGTGAAGAGGTAACTGAACATTAGGAAATTAAAAATTATATTTCCAATGTTGCCAAATTTATAGCTTTCTCGGTAGATAAGGGGAATTTTAAAAGTTTTAATGGCATACCCAATTTTTTATTATTGTAATTCAATTGCCTGAATCAACTCGAAGGTTTAAAAACATTTAAAGAAACCTAATTTTAAGTTTATTGTCTTTGGATAGGTTTATCAAACATATTTTTTATGGCCAGACACTTTTATCATTGCTAATTCTACAGTCACCTCCGTACTAACATTTGAACCGTTCGGTATATTTTGATGAAACTTGAACGCACTAACCAGTGCTTCTGACCACATGATGTTGTGTTATTGGAACCAAATATGGTCAGCGATCCCAGATTCTTAAAAATACTAAACATTTACAATACTACCTTTTTCAAAAGCGCTTTAGATTTAGCCCAGATAGTTTATTCATATGAATGAATAAATTTTACTCCTATTTTATAAGTATGCTTAAAAATAAATGGAAATTCATTTAATTACAAATATTTTTTACGTAGAAACTGCCTGCTGTCTCAAAACAACCGAAAAACATATTATTGGGTAAAAATCGATATTCGCCGATATTTTATTTCACCCTTAATTGACCGGACTAATATTTTTCTCTCGATGGCTTCATTTGGGTCTATATGTTGAACGAGATTATTTTAGACGCAAATCTCGGTTGTGCGAGAAGTAGTTTAATTACTTGCTTTTTCAATCGATCGTGCTTATTTTAATAAGTATTTGCGCCCCTGTTTTGTATTTCTTTTAATGTGTAGCATTTTTAACGGTTTAAACATACCGTGTGATGCATCGCCGGCGGGACATAGGAAATTCCATGTAATTTTTAATGGGGTCAATTATTGGCGCCCCTAATTATTTTAGAAAAAATTTTATTGAAGTTTATTGAAGAACATGCAAATCTACGTACATGGTAAAAACTTTAGATTTTTCGGTTAACCCGTTTGCTAGTTAGATGCTAATATATTTTTAAAAATTGTTACATTATTATCGCCTCATATTTATGAACAACAATAAAAGTACCAGTTAGCGTGACATTACGTTGTCATTTTAAAATTTGGTGCTTTATTATTATCAAAAAATCGTACAGTGAAAAGATTAAAGTTGTATTTATTCAAACGAATTAAGTTAAGTTAAACTAAACTAGAGTAATAATAAAGCCCTAAATTTCAAAATGACAACATTATGTCACGCTAACTGGTATTTTTATAGTTGTTCATAAATATGAGGCAATAATAATGTAACAATTTTTTAAAATATATTAGCATCTAACTAGCAAACGGGTTAACCAAAAATCTTAAGTTTTTAGCATGGACGTAGATCTGCATGCTCTTCAATAAACTTTTATAGAATTTTCCTCTAAAATAATTAGGGAGCCAATAATTGACCCCATTAAAAATTACATGGGATTTCCCTTCCGGCGATGCATCACCCGGTATATAAGTTTAATTTTTTGCTTGACTTCAAAAGATTTGCCGACAAATGAACTATCCATGGCGGGTAAAACATTAACAGTAGATTCCACTGTGCAAAAACGATATGTATAAAAGTACTACAATAACTTTAGGGCAAGGCAATCCCTAAATATTCATGTTTATTAAGATACATTCAGAGAAAACATAATTTTTGTTTGTAACATGTTGGCATTGTTAGTTGCTCACAAAATTTACCCCATTAAAAATAGTTATCTACATTACAAGATGCGAAAATTAACTTTTGGTGTGAGGTGATTCCGAGCCGAGGCTATTTAAAACCTCCGAACACTTGAAAGGCCTTTCGCATCGTGTAATGTATTATATTTTTTCTGCTACTGTTCTATGTAAATATCAGAGATTTTGAAATTTTACCTGTTAAAAATTAATCCATAGCAACACATTTATTGTTGACATTGTCTGTCATCAGCACTTGTCAGATATTGAATTATTGTTAATTTAGTATAAATCCATTCCCATTTTAAAATGTTAAATGAATATGAAAATGGCATCCAAAAGGCAGCTGACCTTGCGTGTGCCTCACTTCTGCCAGACAAATCTAAAGAGAGGTACCATCAAACATATTGGCTTGCTACAAAAATGTGGGGCGGATTGACGAGAATGTGATGTTGGCGTATTTTCAAGAAAATCCGAGTCTTTATCATCACCAACCCTCTGGTCTGTATATGCCATGCTCAAGTTAACAATTTTCGTAAACAAAAATCAAGATATTTCGGAGTTCAAGAAACTAGTTGCTTTTATTAAAAGGAAAAACGATGGTTATGAGGCAAAAGAGTGAAAAAAATTTTAAAAAAGAAGAAATCATAAAGTTTTTACTTAACGCGCCTGATTAAAGTTACTTAGCGATGAAAGTAATAGCCATTATGGGAGTGGCTGGGGCATGCCGGACAGACGAAATATACAGAATGAAGCTAAGTGATGTAGAAATAAGAAATGACGTGGCTATAGTAAAAATAGTGGGGTCTAAAAATAAAGGTAAAAGAAACTTTGTAGTAACCAACGATGAAGGCTCAGTTCCTTATGTCAGATTTCTACAGGAATATATTAAGCTGAGACCAAGGAATGCTCTAGATGAGCGCTTATTGTATCGTTATGAAAGAGGTAAATGTGTTAATCAAGTAATTGGAAAGCACACTATTTCAAATGTACCTAAAGAAATTGCGAAGTTTTTGAAGCTTCAAGACATCAGTAGATACACTGGCCATTCTTTTAAAAGAACGACAACTACGTTCCTTGCCAATGCTTCGGATGTCGATATTTTGGACTTAAAAAGGCATGTAGGTTGAAAGTCTTCTTCTGTTGCGGAGTTGCTGAATCCTATAGTAATAAGGTGGAAATTTCAAAGAAGATTTTACACGAAATTCTTACCAATATTTCCTCTAATGAAGTAACAGTGAAAAATATGAATATTAACGTAGTTAAAGGTGATAACGATACCCCAACAACAAATTTAAAAACCGTTAATTCAAGTATTATTCCTCCAATTTCTTTTGCTAATTGCTCAAATTGCACAATTACTTTTAATGTCAATACCTAACCTAGTTTTTTAAAATATTTTGTCATAAATTAGTTACTTTTTATAAATAAATCCTAATATTTCCAATATTTCCCACAAGCATATTTTCTTTTTTTTTACTCTTACTCTTTTTGTCCAGGCGCTGAAAATATTACTTTCGTAGCTAGCCAACCAACCAGGTAACACGAAGGTTCTCTTTCGTCATCTTTCGCGTGGCTAGAACCACAAAGTTTTCTTATTTATACAGTAGTAGAAAAAAAATAACAGACTGCTAAAATACCCTGTAAAGTACGGATCTGTTGCAATCGTCTCAATTACCCGTTTTATTGGGTACCGATAATTAAACTTGGAGATTCTGGAAGGATCCGGCCTATAACAGGGCGCACATAAAACCGCCCCTGCCCTTATTGTCCCTCTTTGCGTGTCATATCACTTCGGGCCCGAATTAAATCGTGCTGACCGCATTGAATTGCGGTCGAAGACGGCTCGAAGCTCGGCCATTCTGACGACACAGTTAAGCATGTAATTAAATTGCGTTGTTTGAAATAAATTTCTCCACTAACAGGATTGTCTGGAAGCCCAAATTGCACATTTTTGGAATGGTTTATGCTTACACAGCCAAATATTACCCATAAAATTAATTTATGGTATGTTTAATTGCTGTTCATAAACATTTATAATTCCTGTATGTACAAATATTCCTTGGAAGGTCATAAAGTGGTGCTATGAAAATTTTTTGCAGTAATAAAATACCAATTTTAGTAACTGAATCGGTCATTTGAGAAACAGCACATGTCATATTTTCGGCCATTTTGATATTATACTGTTAATTCCATATTTAAGGGTAAATACATCGAATCATACAAAAACATCACTTGTCTGATAATATTGCACGATTTTATTCTCCTATTAATATTTGATTCCGTTTAGTAACAACACAAGTCTGCTGAAAGTGCTCTTTCTCGAAGCATTATAAGTAATCTGTTTTGTTTTGTTGTTTGTTATTGTAAAACATGGCGTCTACAAGTAGTGAAAGTGATAATGCTTCGATAAAAAAAGGAAAAAAGAAAGTTATACAAGTATGAAAAAATAAAAAATGCTAGTCTAAAAGCTGAAGAATATATTAATTATAAAGGTGCTGTAGTATGTTGTAAAAATTGCAAAAACTAAAGATATTGCTGATTTTAAAAGTTGGTGGCCGAAGTTCTATAAAAAAACATTTTGTCCATTGAATCTCTTGGTAGAGGTGTGCCAAGGGCCCAAAAATGTACATTTCAAATTTCGAACTTTACTCATTTTAGATATTCTTCAAATAAACGGGGGTAGTTGAGGCGTTTAATTTTATAGATGGTGTTACGAGCCATAAATTTAGACTTGCCACTTTCAACTTATTACAACTCACTACCCCTGTTTAACAACCAGCTTATCCACAAGGATAGGTTCCTATAAATTCAAAAAAACTTGATGACATAAAGCCACTTTTTTTATACATTCCAAAAGAACACCACGAGTTCTATATAGAGATAATAGGAGTAAATTGGACAAGAACTTAAAATGAAGACCATCAGTATTGTTTTTTTTATATTGTATTGTTTTTCCATGTATTATTTAATATAAATATAACCTTATTTGCTGAATTTTCATGTTCATTTCAGGAACATCACATGTCGCGTATTTTCAAATACCCATATTTTTTTACTTATTTTTCTTTATGGATTAAATATTATCGTATTTTGCCAGTAATTGGGCAGGTTTTTAATGCTAATTATTTAAAAATAATTTTGTTAAAAACCTTTTTAGATTTTCAGTTTTTTTTATTTTCTGTAAAATGGTTTAAAACTGACATGTGCTGTTTCTCAAATGACCGATTCAACTAAGATCGCTGTTTTCCAAAATTTGTCATTGTTTGAAATAGACACGTTCAGCTAAATCATCTTTCACAGGCAATGCGTGGAAATGGGATGGTCCTACGCGTGTAAAACACTAACAGGCAGAGATTCAACAAATTCCCGCATATAAACAAGGAAACACCTCGCACATGTGGACAAAAAATACCAAAATTGATGTTTTCATAAAAACCCAAAAGACTCGTATTTATACTAACAGATTACCAGATAATACCAAGACAACTTATTGCTGTTTTTTTTACTTTGCTAGTTTACAGAAGAGAAAGTCTGTACAAAAGGTCAGTCCAAAATACTACCACAAAGTATTTGGACCCAAATAAAACGATATAACACAATTTACCTTGGTAAAAATGTTTATCGTTTGCGAGATAAAGATTTTAAAACTTTTTATTTTATTAATTTTTTTGTTTAAATAATTTCTTTATTATTGAAAACGTTTTTAGGGTAAGAAATCGATCTTGGGTAATGTTTTTCTTGTAAAATATAGAGAGAGTCATCTGCTGTCATTTGCCTATGTTTAAATTGTGAATAACTTTTTGCCCCAGTATTTTATGGCTTCGGTAAAAAAAATTATATTTCCATACTTTTTGCCCAAAAAAGGTATATTTAGTAAATGTCGCTACGAATCAACCGTTTTTAAGATATTTTAGTTTACACGTTTTTTTATCTTTGGACAATCTACGAAGGCTAAATACCTAAATACTAACGTACCGTGGGTGTCTTAAGCAGGGTAAGAGGAAGTTTATTAACACGGGACTTAAAAACTTGAAGATTTGGGGGAAGGAAAGACCTCCGCTGGCAGTAGGTTCCACAGTCTAGAAACTCTAGGGATAAAAGAACGAACGAAATGGGAAATTCGGGGCCTGTCCAATTGAACCGTATAGGGATACATACGCGCGGCACCACGAGTTTCTCTGTTGGGAGCTGCAAGAGGAGGGACTATACTGGATAATTCGTCGGAGCAGAAGCCGTAAAAGTGTCTATAAAAGAGCGATAGATCTCCCACAGCTCGACGATGGGCAAGAGAAGGAAGTCTTTGAGTAAGTAAAGGATCATTAATAAGACGAATAGCCCTTCTTTGAATGGCATGAAGAATGCTGAGGGTTGTAGGGGATGCCATTCCCCAGACATTAGAACAATATTCCAGAGAGGGTCGAAATTTGGAGACATACAAAGTGTATAAATTGGAAGGATTTTTATACACACATGTTTCATTGCATTCCTCTAAGCCACCCAGCAGTTTTTCAAAAGTCTGTACAAAATGCTACCACCTATATTTTAGGCCAAAATAAAACAATCTAATACAATTGACCTTAGTCGAAAAATTAATCGTTTGCAATATACGGTGTTTAAAGGTATCCATTTTATGTTTTTACTTTGACACCCTGTATCTCGTGGGAAAATTGCGCTAGATCATTTTATTTAGCACAGGGAATCGATTGTAGAAAATTAGGACATAAAAAATATTTGTTAACAATTTAAACTATCTAAAAAAATGTGTTTTTCTCCAAATAGCAAAAAGTTTCTTATATGAAAAATAAAAATATTTAAAACCTAATTTAAATAATTCTGTTCCCTAAATTATTTTCCTTTTTATTAAATATCATGGTCAAAAGATTTATTTTAAAATTATTGCCAATTAAAAAGCAAACCAACCAAACCTAAATAAATTTTGTCATAATTTAATAAGATATGTCATACGCACCCTAAAAATTGTTATCACCAGGGATATGACTTACCATTTCTTAATAGAAGTTAGTAAAAATACTTTATAAAAGCAAAATATTTTATTTATAAGCAAAGTCTGTGATTTCTAACTCAGTAATAAGTTAATTTAGAAAATTACCTTTTCAAAAATGTATCACACTTTAACGTTTGTTTTAAGCTGTGTCGAAGATATTGCAAATTTTGTGATTTTAATACTGATATTGGCTAGAAAAGAGGCCATAAAAAATAATATATTGCTTTCAATAATACTTTTATATTTTTAATTTTATTAACTGCAATGGCATTAATAATATTTATTTAACAATACAAACAAGGGTAAGAATTAATCCTTTTTGAAAAGTAAATAATTTGTTCTGTTTATGTTGTGCTCTTAAAACTTTTTGATTAGGTTGTAATAATACTTTATTAATTTTTATTATTAACACGCTTTTTTATTTCTTTTTATTTTTAATTTTTTTTGTATGTATGTATGTATGTAACGGAATCTTTAAGCTTAATTTTCACCAACTTCCAGCGATTCGATTTCTTTGAAACTTTGCACACGTATTAAGGACCCATGACAATGCAATAATCTGCAAACAGTATCCCGTTATCCTGATTAGGATCGCCAGGATAAATAAATTCCTTTATAGATTTTCTGTAGGAGAGTAACAGAGAAAGAGCTAGTGCGCGATCTGCGCATGCGTGCAGTTTCGGACGTACTCTCAGCATAAGGCTGACATAAACTTGTTCGGAGTAGTTGCGTTCTAAAATCCCATGTAACAGTGAAGCTTTAAATGAAATGATTAGATTACGAAATAGTCCGTGAAACATTTCTATATCACATGTCCGCAGAAAACTAATTGATATATCGAACTAAAAATGAAAAATAAATAATAGTTTAAAAAACACGCTTTTATATGCAACCGAACTAAAAGTTAGAAAATAATTTTCATTACAAAGAGTTTGTATTACAGTAATAAAAGGTCAAACAATGAATCATAATTAAATACCTCAAAATAGAATTATAATAAAATTTAAGATTATAACAGAATAATTCACTTTAGAATAAAAGCGTGGGGTGCTTAATATATTAAATGTTATAATTATTTCATTTGTAAATATCTATGAGGGAAAAGTTATGAATGCTTTTTACTCTGAAGTGAATAAAATGAAGCATATAAAAGCGTGTTTTTTAGTTTTTCTAAACTATTATTTATTAAAACAATAATTTTTCTACTAGCGTGCGGAAAAGTCCACTTTTCCGCACGCATTTTAGTTTGGAAAGTGTTACTTTTCCGCACGCCGTGCGGCAAAGTTACTTTTCCGCACGGCGTGTGGAAAAGTAAAAATAAGTTAAAAATGTATATATTCAATTGCAACACAAAAATCAAATTATATTAGGCTAAATAAATAGATGTTTTAGATAAAAATTTCATTATCTCAGAAATACGTATAAGTAAACGTCAGACTAGACTACACAAGTAGAATTCGACTTTATACCTTAATTTTTTATAAATAATAATTATTTCTTATGATCGAAAGAATATCCAATAAAGGGTTAAGTAACTTCACCTAAAAGGTAAAACCATGGCAACAGAATCGCTCCATAACAACCAAGTACGAGATAATTTGTCAAAGTCAAAGTCAAATAATATTGCTGAATATAATAATTAAGTTCTTGACGATTTTAAAATGCTTGAATCAGACGACGACCTACCAAGCGAAATTTTGGAGACTGTTAAGAGTTTAGAATTTTTGCCTGAAAAATCAAAAAACAGGTATAACAAGGAATACGAAGTATTTCAAAACTGGTGTAATGGAAAAGGAGTGAAAAGCTTGAAAGAAGAAGTTTTGCTTGCGTATTTTGCCAAGCTCTCCAAGACTATCAAGCCGAATACTCTTTGGTCCAAGTATTCGATGTTGAAGAGCAAGCTTAAAATTGAAAAAGATGTGGATATCAGCAGGTATTTCAAGTTAACAGCATTTCTTAAGAAAATGAATATTGGTTTTCAACCAAAAAAGCTAAAGTTTTTACCAATGAACAAATTAGTAAGTTCCTACTAGAAGCACCTGACGAAATTTACTTAATGATCAAAGTGGCAACAATATTCGGACTGGCGGGAGCATGCCGGAGAGAAGAGCTTTGCAATTTAACTACAAATGATGTTATTGATAAAGGCGATTTTGTAATGATTAACATATCTCAATCAAAAACCATACATCCCGATGTTTTACAATTTCAAAAGAGGTAAAAAATGGAAAATATTTGGCATTGTATAGAAAATATGCAAGTTTAAGAAAACCTAATACTAAGCATAATAGATTTTTTACTCAATATAAAAAGGGAGTTATCTCAGTCCAGTGTGTGGGCATAAATTCCTTTGGCAAGATGCCAGCAGATATCGCTGGGTACCTCGGTCTTCCAGACCCTCATTTATACACAGGCCATAGCTTCCGCCGATCATCTGCGACAATGTTGGCAGATTCCGGGGAAGGCATAACCAATATTAAAAGACTGGGCGGCTGGAAATCGACTTCAGTTGCCGAAGGTTATATCGAGGAGTCCGCAAAAGAACGAACCAGAATATCAAACAAAATCTTAAATCAGAAAGACCCAACAACATTTACGACATCAGCATCCGCCTCCCAATCTGAAATATATTCTATTCAAACCGAGATACAAAGAAATCCAGGTAATGCAGAGGTAGAAAGTGGCAATACTGGGTCTACGACCACCATACCCAAGGTTTTGTCATCTGCTATAAATTTACAAAATGCCAACAACTGCTCCTTTATAATTAATATAAATAGTGATAAGATTTAGATTTAGTTTTTTTTCTTAATATGTAATAAAAAATACAAAATACATATATTATAGACGAACTGTTTTATTTATTTTCCTAAGCTAGTAGAAAAAATGTTGTTCCTAACACTTGCGGAAAGTATTTTATCTTACGCTAGTAGAAAAATATTGTTCCTAACGTTTGCGGAAAGTATTTTTCCGCACTCGATTGCTATCCGAACTCCGCTTCGCGTCGTTCGGCTAACTGCAATCGCGTGCGGAAAAATGATACTTTCCGCACTTGTTAGGAAAATAACTATTTGCTTGCTAAGACCTTAATTTAGCTTGCGTTTGTTTTTCACGACCGTTTTTTACTTGCATACAAAATAATTGTTGGTTACATTAAATAGTAACATACGGTAAAACATCAATAGAATAAATAGGTTTACTTTTAATATAGGATTATTTTTAAGCATCATTTGTGTTATTTAATTATTAACAAAAATGGTTTTCCGCGATTGCAAACAAAAAAAACAGTTTTTGTTTTGTGTAAAACGTACAAAGACATGAGTTTCCTATAAAAAGCGTTGAATTTGGCCACAACACAAGTGATTCTAAAAGAAAAAATAAATTTTAGTAAAAAAATCCCAAAACGATAAATAACTTAAAACATTAAAAGTGCTTAATTGCAGAAAGTTAAAACGCGCGGCAATGCGTCTAGCTTAGCAGCAAATTGCTAAGGCTGTTTTTCTTTATCTTAATTAACTTCCTGGTGTTGATAACGAATGCTAACCGAGTCGGAAATATGCCAGTGGGATCTCCGCGGGGTCATGCTCCCCGGAAATAATAGATCTGCATATTTATGGACGTTTGCAGTTAACGATGGGCCGTTACGCACCGCTCCACTCGCTGGGCGGTTTCTCGGCAATAATCCCAGCTTACGGACAGGAAATGATAAAGGAAGCGAGAAAATGACGTGGGAGAGAAACGCATCCAGAACACTCTGCCGGTCGATGTTGCCTATCTTTATCAAAAATCGTAAATCTGGAAATCTGACGTTTTTATGTTAACGGCTTCAGCTACCTACGGCCACTGATCATGGGGGAGCTTAGCTAACGGGCTGGTTTAGAAGATATAACTTTTGGTGTTTGGAAAAGCTAAACATATAAATACTGTTTAAAGAGCTGTTTTTGAGTTTTAAGTTGTCTTACAATCAGGGGCGCAACTAAAATTTTCGAAATATTTTATCTAAAATCTGAGACCTGGAACTTACACCAAATTTATATCAGATGCTATTAATGCTAAGAGGAATAATCTGGAAAAGAAAATTTTTGTTTTGAAAGTTGCAAAAAAAAATCTTTTGGTTAGTCCCTCCGGAGAAATTTAAAACTGTTAAATGCAATTTCTGTATTTATATTTTTTCTTAAATGTGATCAAAATTTATATTTAATTTGTTTTCTGGGATACTAAATTTAAACAAAATATTATTTGGCTTTATTTTTAACATTTTAGGAATATTAAAACTTTTATACATTATGAAGAACTATTCTGCTCTTACACAATATAATAAAAGTTATGATTACTTTAAAAGAAATAAAATAATGAAATATTTAATATTAAGTTACTTACAATACAAAGGTTTTAATCTATAAACAAAGGTTCATTAGCACTCGGTTGAAATTATTTTAATCCAATAAAATAAAATCTTAACAAGATGCCAAACGAGAAGTGGGTCAATGGTTGCGTCTCAAAAATGCGGTAAATAGTTTACCAAAAATGTGGTAAACTATTTACCTAAAAACATACTGATAAACTTGTTAGAAAACTGCAAAAAAATTAAAAATGAATTGTC
Source organism: Listronotus bonariensis (assembly GCA_014170235.1). Classification (NCBI taxonomy): domain Eukaryota; kingdom Metazoa; phylum Arthropoda; class Insecta; order Coleoptera; family Curculionidae; genus Listronotus; species Listronotus bonariensis. The sequence goes on along the minus strand of JACEGR010000371.1, from coordinate 61,732 downwards.
TGATGGACACTTTAGAGTTTGACATTACTTTTGAAAAAATTAACTGGTAAAAGATTCACCTACAAGGTATCTACACCAGATAAAAAGAATCTATTAACTGCAGACTTCCTAAAAAAACAAATTTAAACTAAAACAACGCTTTTAGGATTAAGATAAATCTACAAGTACTTTAAAATTATACAATATTTATTAAAAATTAAAATTATTCGCATTCTTCTTTAGAAACTTTAAAATTTTAACATTTATTTATTTATTATTTTTAGCTCCTCAGTGAGTTTTATTTTTATTTTTTTATGAGGTTGGTTTAATATTTTTCTTGGTATTATTCTTTTTAAAACTAATTATTAATATTTGTTCGGTAAAAATGCCCTAAAAATTACTACAATTACCTTTTCTTCTTGCGTAAGCTCTACGCGCAGAGCGGCTATACTACCTTTAGTAGATATATGATTTAAGTACTTCACATTGGTAATGCTGCCCCTAGTAGGTATATGATCCAAGTATGTAAGCTTCTAATACTAACACTAATTATAATAATAATATTGTCAGTTTATGTATTGATGTTTTCTCTCGATTTTTCCAGAATCTTACCATCAGATCCTGACTAGGTTCCATTGGTACCACCGCGGACTTTAGGACCTCACTGTATACCAAAACAATAAATGTAATGCGAATCACAACTTTTAAAATTCGCATTTGCCTCGTGTAAACTCATGAATTTGTGTTAAATTTTTATGTCTTAAATTTAAGTTAAGTATCCGTCGTCCGGTGATGGCTTAGCGTGTAAGGCGTTAAGTCGTTGAGCGCATAACGGACGTGAGGTGGGTTCGAATCCTGCTGAGGCCAAATACTTATTTATAAGTTGGTCGGAAATTTAGTGGTTAGCTCAACACTAGACGGACAAAGTGCAAAATGTATCGACGCTGAAGGCCACCAAAGGACCAGGGCGTCGGAACACACTTTGCCGTGTCCTGCGCAACCGTAGACATGCGGACCCCACTCAGTTGGTAGGTTCAGTAGTGCCCCTGGGTGGGGACGAGGTCCTAAGTTGTCGCTCATAGAACCGTGGTTCGGAACCCACGGTAACCTGTAGGTCTTGTTTGGCTGACATCACCCAGACGTAAAAAGACAGGGCGCACAATAAGCCGAGCGGCCTCAGTGCAAGGGTTATCCCAGCCCTAACGTATGTCCTAAAAGTTTTGACACAAAACTCATTGTCTTTAATTTTACGCAGTGACTAGGGGCACGTTGATGTGCCGCGATTATTTTTTACGGGGCACGTGTATGACGTCACTACTGAGCGTGCCCTTAATTATTTACTACTAAAATAGGTGCACGTGCCCGGTAGAAGTATAATCGCGGCACATCAACGTGCCCCTAGTCACTTCGTTAATTTTAAACAAAAACAAAATAATATCAAGTTGCCTTTAAAAACAAAAATTTATTTACTTTATTTACTTTCAGTTGAGATTTATTTATTTTGAAGATTGTTGGGCAGATACCCAAAGCTGAAATCTGTCGAATATTCCAGAATGAAAACATTTCACGCAGAACCATTAATAGAACAATAGCGGAGTGCGAGCAGGGAATACCATGTCTGAATCTCCCAAAAGTGGAAGACCACGTGCATTTACCGCACAGTGGTCAGAGAGATTGGTGAGAAAAGCAAAAAACCCGATTGGAATGTCAACGAGGAGACTGGCTAGGCAATACAGATCTTCTAAGAGTACGATATTGTTGGAATTGAGGAGGAATGGTCTTAAATATCGAAAGAGACGTAAGTGCCCCAAATACTCTCAAGCGCAGCTTCTTCGTATACCAAGATGTTGTCGTCAACTGAGGCGGGTACATTTTGCCAATGAAAAAATCATTATTTTAGATGACGAAAAGTATTTCACTTTGAGTAATTCTGAAATGAAGGGAAACGATGGATTTTATACGGACAACGTAGAGGAATGCCCTGACAATGTTAGATACAAACATAAAGCGAAATTTGCAGATAAAATCCTTGTCTGGTGCGCAATTTCTAACAGGGGTGTATCCCGACCTTTTGTGGGAAGAGTGAGGGTGAAGTTTGAATAGTCAGAGCTATATTGATAACTGCCTTTCCAAATTGCTTCAGTTTGTCCGCGAACATCATGCTAATGACGATATCATGTTTTGGCCAGACCTAGCATCATGCCATTACTCAAGAGATACCCAAAACTGGCTTCGACAACACCACATACCTTTTGTTCCCAAAAAGATAATCCTCCAAACTTGCCGCAGGCTCGCCCAATAGAGGATTTTTGGGCTGTACTGTCTAGAAAGGTTTATCATGGAGGCTGGGAAGCACAAGATGAGGAACAATTAAGACGGCGAATTTACGAGAAATTAAGAGAAATTGAACTGAATCATAATTCGTTAGTATAGTTTAGTTAAGTATTGAGTTGTAATTTGTGATAACTAGTTAGTGTTTAAATAAATTTCTTCATTAAAAAAAAACGATAAATATTGTGTGCCAAAACTTTTAGGACATATGTTAACTTTAAAAATATGGCAACAGGGCAACCATCAACTTCCAACAACACTGGGGCAAGTTGAATTTATTTTGGGGCTTTTTGAGGGATTAGAAATTAAAAACGAAATGGCTTTGGCCCAGTTGATGTTAATTAAGAAACATTATGTCGACGCTGTACTTCCCAGAAGAATCCTTAAGAAATATTGTGGAACGAGTTTTACGCCCCCAACCCATTAAAACCAAATAAAATTTATACGTTTTAATTAAAAACCCATTAAAAAATATATTGCTAGGGGTAAGGCCTACTAAATATTCATAAAATTACTTTAAATCATGAAGAACAGTATTTTAATTGTTAAGTTATACAGGGTTATTTTTAAGTTAGTAAATTTCTCTTAACATAGTATAAAATAATTGAAAAGAAAAACATTTTTCAAATAAAAATTTGTTCGAAAATGCTCCATATCCGAAATACAGGGTGTTAAAGTTTAAAGAAAGAAATGCATTTTTTGTCATGTCCCGATATTTACAGAAAATTTGGTACACTTCTGTTAACTCTTACATTACTGTTTTTGGGAACAAGATTTGTATTGAATTTTTTCAAGAAAAAATAGTACGCCACTGCATTTTCTTTAAATCAATATTATTTTTATAATAACTATTTACTTTGGAGCTAATTTGGTCATTTGTTGTTTTTCGTGCAGCGAACGGTTTTCGTTTAAAAAATTAAAGCCATTTTAATGCTAGACAAAATCTTCAAATCGGATATGGTGTTTGGTATGCAAATGTTTTTTGTCTTTACTTTTACTAAAAACTATAACTACTACTATTATAATTTTTTATTAAGTGAAAATTATGGAAATGTATGTTTTTGACCCTTTTTTAATACAAATTAGACAAAAACGAATTTTACATACACAACACCATATCAGATTTTAGCGATTTTGCTGTGCATCAAAATGGCTTTTACTTTTTATACAAAAACCGTTGGTCGTACTAAGAAATACCTAAAAACAAAATTAACTTTAAAGTAAATAAGTATTTTAAAAATAATATAATAAAGAGTAAAAGAGGCATTCTTTTCCTAAAATTTTAACACACTATATTTTGGAGGAGGAGCATTTTTAAACATAATTTTAATTAAAAAAATTTAACATTTTCTTGCATTCTTTACTTGGTTAAAAGAAACATATCAAATAAAAAACAACCCTATATATTTACACATCTTACGGTATTTTAAGTTCTGTTCTTAAAATTGTTCAATAATTACCAAAATTTTTAAATCGGTGGCAAGTCTGCCACCGTTGTCAAGTTAAAAATTAAAAATTAAAAATATACTTATATTAAAATTAAAAATGAATATTAGACTTTTTAGTATCACAAATTAAAAATAGTTTGACAGATAAATCCTTTATCTTGTAACTTTTTTTTATGCATTTTAGTATTTTTTCATAACTTTTCCCTCATAGATATTTACAAATGAAATAATTATAAGATTTAATATATTAAGCACCCCACGCTTTCTACTCTTAAGTGAATTATTCTGTTATTATCTTAAATTTTATTATATTACTATTTTGAGGTATATAATTATGATTCATTGTTTGACCTTTTATTACTGTAATACAAACTCTTTGTAATGAAAAATTATTTTCTAATTTTTAGTTCGGTTGCATATAAAAGCGTGTTTTTTAGTTTTTTTAAACTATTATTTGTTTTTCATTTTTTAGTTCCATATATTAAATAGTTTTCTGCGGACATGTGATATTGAAATGTTTCACGAACTATTTCGTAATCTAATCATTTCATTTAAAGCTTCACTGTTGCATGGGGTTTCAGAACGCAACTACTCCGAACAAATTTCTGTCAGCCTTATGCTGAGAGTACGTCCGAAACTGCACGCATGCGCAGATTGCGCACTAGCTCTTTCTCTGTTACTCTCCTACAGAAAATCTATAAAGGAATTTATTTATCCTGGCGATCCTAATCAGGATAACGGGATACTGTTTGCAGATTATTGCATTGTCATGGATCATTGATACGTATGCAAAGTTTCAAAGAAATCAAATCTCTGGAAGTTGGTGAAAATTAGGCTTAAAAATTCCGTTACATACATACATACATACATACAACCCAAGCTAATAAAAGCGTGTTAATAAAAGACAATGGAAGTGCAAGAAAGTAGTAATATTAGCTACTTTTTTCTATTACACCCTCTATATTACAACAAACGTATTATTTACCAAGAATGAGCAAAAATGTACACTTTTTGACAACAACAAATTCCTAAGTGACCTCTCAAAATTTTATAAGAACATAAAGAATTTAAAATCTCCAAAAACTGTTTTTCTTTCTAAAACAAAGTTTAAATTTATACAGCAAATATCCGCAAATTCGTAATTTCGAAATCAACCAGTAAAACGTCAAGGACGTAAAGTCATACTCGGAAACTTGGCTAAAATGTCCTTCGTTTAAATAAAAATGAAGAAAATACAGTCGTTTTAAACTTTAACTCGTTTAAATTTTACGACGAAACTAGCCGATGTGCTTTTATGGCGTACAGCTGTCAGCCAGCAAAAGCGTAATATAACGAAGCTGAAGTCATTACTATGGGTTTTTTCTGTTCTAATTTTAGATTTTGAAATAGTACAGGGTTAGTAGAAAAACGGTGAATATCTCAGCAACCGTAAATACAGGGTGGCCCACCATATTCGACACGGTCTGTAGCTGGATAACCATGGGGTTTTTAAAAAAGTTAATATTGTACAGGTCGGATAAGGCCACAGTATAAAATTATTTTACTCTATACAGGATGTCTCAAAAAGTGTGACGTATCAAAGTTATATTTTTTTAAATGGAACACCCTATATTTTATAACGATTTTAGATTCTACATTAAAAAATAACTCAAGATTGTTTATAGTACTAAGTGTCTAATTTTATTCGTTTTTGTGATATTTGATTTTTTTGAAAAATGCAGAGGTAAAATTAAATTGATTTTACTTTAACACTTTAAACTTTAAAATATGTATCAAGATTAGAAAAAGTCTGCCATATCATAAGTAGGCCAAATCGAGATCAAATATTGTACAGGGTGATCAAAAAATAATTTTAATTTTTCAGAAAATCAAATGGCCACATCTCTCTTATTTTAAATGGAACACCCTGTATTTTTTACATCACATGATGACAAATAAAATACTCTTTTAATGGTGTATGAGTTGCCTAGCCTATACCTATCTTTTGTGCTTTTTTAGTAAAATCTGTTTTTACAAATTTTTAGTCCAAATGTTTATTTAAATTAAAGTTGGCTGTGACATAGTAGCCATTAAAATTTTTTTAAAGAAAATAACAACGACCATTTATTGATTACTAGTGTTTTAGTCAGTTTAAAAGAAATTTCTATGATTTTAAATAAAAACTCTTCTTCTACAACAAGATGATATAATACTGGTAAGATGTGGAAAAAATGGTTTACTTTAGTCTAGAGTTAATCCTGAAAAATATTCCAGGAGGAACCATCTGATAACCTTAATAGTTGCTTTAAAAAATTGACACAGTGATTATGGATAATGGAAGAAACGAGTTATAGGTCACAGAATGTCGTCATAACTGACCAGAGACGTTATTAGGATTGTTTAAAAACACAAGTATTATCATTACCATATTCAGCTGAAATAAGTGTTATTGGAATTTTATGATTATGATTTTTTTCTGTGAAATCTGTTAAAATTGGTGGCAAAACTCTTTTAATTTTTTGCTTTTTTCCTACAAATTTACATTTTGCAATAACGGCTTAGTAAATAGGCATAGCTGCCTACTTATATTTTAATAGACATTTGGAATAAAAATATGTTAAAACGGAATTTACTTAAAAAGTATAAAAGATAGGTATAGGCAAACCTATAAACCATTTGAAAGAGCATTTGGTTTGTCATCATGTGGTGTAAAAAAATATAGGGTGTTCCATTTAAAATAAGAGAGACATTGCTATTTGACTTTCTAAAAAATTGAAATTATTTTTTGATCACCCTGTATAATCTATAATCTCGATATGACCTACGTATGATAAAGCAGACTTTTCCTAATCTTGTAACAAATTTTAAAGTTTAAGGAGTTTATATTGTTAAAATAAAATTAATTTAATTGCATCCTTGCATTTTGAAAAAAATCAAATATCACAGAAACGAATAAAATTAGACACTTGGTACTATTAACAAACTTAAATTATTTTTTTATGTAGAATCTAAAACTGTCATAAAATATAGGGTGTTCCATTTAAAAAAATATAACACACTTTTTTGAGACATCCTGTATAGAGTAAAATAATTTTATACTGTGGCCTTATCCGACCTGTATATGTTTCAGTATTTACTTTTTTTAAAACCCCATGGTTATCCAGCTACAGACCGTGTCGAATATGGTGGGCCACCCAGTATAAATGAACCAAATTTTGTGCCAAGGAGTAACTAAACATGAAAAACTCCAAAATTGTATTTGTAAGGTTGCCAAGTTTATAGTTTTCTTTTAAATGAAATACCTTATTTTTTATTATTGTAATCAATTGCTTGTATCAACTTTATAATGACCTGATATTACCGTTTTGGATTCCTGTCAATTTAAAGATATGACATCAAGCTTGAATACAGAAACAACTAGATTTGGTCAATTATTTCAAAAACGATTCAACCGATATTTATCAAAATTAGTACAGGGCAGTATCTGGACATTTAAAATTCAGGAATTGCCTTTGCGATGTTTCATATTTATTTTTTTTTATTCTCTTTCCTTGACTTTTTTTTAAGTTTTGAAAACATTACAAAATTGCTATTCATGAATTTAGAAGGTCCAGTTTTACCCCTGTACTAAGTTTGACGAATGTTGGTTAAATTGTTTTCTAGATAATTGACGATACCTAGTCGTTTTTGTATTAATTAAAAAAAAACCATGATGCCATATTTCCAAAATTGACAAAAGTAAAAAAACATAACAATATTAGGTGTTAATAAAGTTGATACAAGCAATTGACTACAATAATAAAAAATAAAAATATCCATCTAAATTTTTTAAATTCCCTAACTTACAAAGAAAACTATAAACTTGGCAACCTCGCAAATACAATATTTAAATTCTTCATGTTTAGTTACTCCTTGGCAAAAAATTTGGTTTATTTAGAATTGACGGTTGCTAAGATAATCCATGGTTCGGTTTTTTTCTACAAACTCTGTATATGTGTGTTCATAATTTTTAAATTATTGCCCCTGGTTTGTTTTTATTTGTAATTATTTGTTTCTATTTATTCTATACCCACGTTAGTGGGTTAAAAAATTGACTATATTATTTATTTTGACTCCTTCAGAAAATGCTCGTCGACGATGAGCTGTTAATATAATAATAAACAAATTGAAGATATGTTCTGTAGTTCGGCGAATTAATTTAATGGATGGTAATTATTTGGGTTCACGCCAAAAATTAAATTAAAAGTACTGAAAAATCCAAAAAAAAATAAAACAATTAAAAAGATAACTAAAAATCGACGTTTCGGTAGCAAGTCTGCCACCGTTGTCAAGATAAATTGAATAAAAATAAAAATTAACTGTTATTAAGGTTTTAAATTTTAAAATTTTTATCTTTTTTAGGCGATTCTCAAAACTCTTTGAAAATAAGTGTCAAAGAAATTTCATTAATAAAAGTTTTTTTTTTAAATATTTAACACATCGTAGTTCAAAACTAAGACGTTCTGGACATATGTTTATATAAAGTTTTTTTCTTATTTTCTGTTGTAGAATCACTCCGTAAATTTTTAAGCTTTTGACTGTCTATAAAATAGCGCCCCCAGCTTTGCGATATCTGTCAAAATAAAAAAGTTATGATGTATATAAATTTTAAGTTTTAGGTAAAGTGCCCTCTGGCGTTATTTAAAAATAATTCTTTTGTCTTAAATTTTAGAATCTGCAAAGCTCGATTTGTGTGCCAAATATCAACTGGGTTGGTAAAAAATTAATGCAATATGGCGAAAAATCAAAATAAAAATTGAACTTTGACGGCTTGTAATTAGCAAATGAATGACATTTTGAAAAAAATGTATACCGGGTGTTGCTCCGTCGAGCGGGACATAGGGAATCCCATATAAATTTTGAAGTGGTCCAATATTGGCTCCCCTAATTATTTTAGAAGAAAATATAATTGGAATATTTTAAAGAGCACGAAGTGTACAAATTTCAGCTCTTCTCAGTCCGCGAATTAAAAGATAAATGCTAAAATAAGTTACGAATCTCCTATCTTCTTACCCGCCTTGTATTATTAGAAGTTTATAATAAAATACTAGAAAAATTATTTAACCTCTTACTCTCAAGTTGTCAGATCAATGTCACATCATTCTTAAATAATGAACTACTTAAATCAAGAAAAAATCACTATTATAAAATGGTTTTACCAGGGAAATAGTTATCGAGGAGTAGCGGACATGTTTGCAGCCTATTTTCCCAATAGGCCAATACTAAGTAAATCGACAATAGAACGGACGATGAAAAATTTGAAACTACAGGCACAGTAATCAATAATCGCAAATGTAAAGAAAATCGACGTGATCTTTCGCCAAACGATTTTTTTCTATGGGGACATTTAAAAACTAAGCTACCAATAATAAATATGAAAATTTAGTCCAGCTAAGGAATGCTATTTCCGCTGAATGTGCCAGAATATCGATGTACCAACTAACCAACGTAAGAAATGAGTTTTATAATCGTTTGGGTTATTGTCTGGCAGTTAATGGAGGAATATTTGAGCATTTGATTAAATCCTGGTATTTTCGTGATAAATTGACATCTAAATGTAGAAAAATTAGTTTTATTGTCTTGCGTAACTGTGAGTGCATGTGTTGGAATTAGCTGTAAACTAAAATGAAATGCGAGGATTCTTTTTGAAATTCCCGTATAAAATTGTTCACTTTTGGAAATGACATTATAAATTAATGATCTAAATTGTCACTAATAAATCGATATGGTATTTTTATTGTGTATTTCTAGAGTACAGGGTGCATAATGAGATACTACGTTGCAGAAGTATTAAGCAGTTTACTCTTTACTGGTTGGTTAAAAAATGTACAAATTTTCATTTTGGGTGGAACTTACTGTGCTCTTCAATAAGTCCTAATAGCATTTTTTTCTAAAATAATTAGGGAAGCCAATATTTGACTACTTCAAAATTTACATGGGATTTCGTATGTCCCGCTCGACGGGGCAACACCCGGTATGTAGCTTTACCCTTATTTTGTCAAGTAGAATCACCCCTTAAGTTTCGTGATCAATTTTTGAATCAACCTGTATAACAATTTTTGTTATTAGCAAAAATACAGGTACTTTACTCTTAAACAAAAATAATATTTTTGGCCAAACCTCGTACATGACTCATACAATTTTATATGTGATGGTTGCTTTTTAGGTTTTAGATGCAAAACTTTTTATTAAGAATAACTGTTTTTCGTAAAATCAATAATAAAAAAGTTTTTCATATGACGCCAACTTACGTAAATACATTGTATATTTATTTATTTATTTATATACAGTATCTACAGCTTTGCCATTTACCGATACCACCTAGTCTAAGGAACAATACAAATCATAAAAAAATATATAGATAGATCTTAAAAATATGTGCATTATATCACAAAACTAAGTCAATTATACTACTATACTACTGTACACTAATGAAATAGAACTATTATTTAGAAAACTAAACAGAATATCAGACAATTGCTTGTGACAAGTAGAGTTTTTCCTCCACAATTTTTATAAATTGATTTAGGTTGGTGTTATCAACATCTAAATCACTCATATATTCATTAAATAAGGCGCACATGCGGTAAATTGGAGAATTTTTTATGTATTTATCCTCTGAAAGTCCAAATAGAAAACTCTTTTTGTCTGGTATTGCTAGATTTTATGGAAAATGGAAGTTTTGCTAATTATTCGGAGGAATTAATTTTATTACTTAATAACTTAAACGAATAAACTAGACACATCTTTATCCGTCTGTTTTCTAATGATAATCTATGAAAAAGATCTAATAAGGCCAAATGGTTGTACCCTTGATTAGGATAGAAACCAAACTTTTTAAAAATAAGTACTTTAAAAATTTTCTTTGCACTCTTTCAATAGATTTATTCCATATGTCATATTGCGGAGACCACACAATACTTCCATACTCCAATTTTGGTAATACTAAACTGTCAAATAATTTAAGACAAACATCAAAACTAAAACACTTAGTGGTCCTGACAATGAACCCCATCATCCTGTGTGCATCAGTTATTCTCGTGGTAATATGTTCAGTAAAATTTTGCTATTAAATAAAACTCCCAAATCTTTCTGGGATGAAGTTTGGGACAATTCAGTATCACATATATTATAATTAAAGTTGATTATGTTCTTATTTAAAATTTTAACCATACTTTGGGTATAACGATGTGTTGGTACAATAAATAAAATATTAAGTTAGTTACTAAAAGAAAGTTTATTTTTGTTAATAATATATAAGTTAAAAGAATTTCTAAAAATACCTTGTTTGCTGTTCAAACTACTTAAAACTTTTCCCGGAACATTTCAAGGTAAAATGCATTTTCCTGAATAATTCATAGATGAATACAAAATGGGATATTTACATTTTAACAAATAAGAATTCCCATCAAGTGATATAAAACCTTAAAGTAAAGTGGTAAAAATCAAAACTTATATATAAGTTTTGTCAATATAGTACCTATATTCGTGGTAGTTGACATAGCACAAAGAAACATCGACCAGTTTTATTGAAATATGTAAACCAGTTCAAAGATATTTTATTTTATTTATTTTAATATAGGAATTTTAAAATCCATAGATGAGTTATTTATTTTTTTCACCCTTTCGGGGTCATCCCACCCAGGTCCGACGACCGCCCCCTAGGTGGTGCACTGCAGCCTGAAGGCTTATTGTACCTTGACCCCTACTCCTTCTCATTCACACACCATTCATTTCATAACTTGGATGGTTGTTGCTCGGTCCGCATCCCCGAGCAGAAACACCGAGTTATTTATTAGAGCAATAGTTTATTTTTATTGTACTTTTAGCTTAAGTCAGAGTTTCTTTATGAGAAGGGGTTTAGACATAAGCAAGACCGGGGATAGATTTTGTCAGGGACGTGAGGGTGGGAGAATTACGATTTCGGTTGGCAGTTCTGTTCAAAGTTGGTAGCATTATCAGCTGATGGCAGAGTCGTGCCTTGTCGAAGCTTTGTTTTGTAAAAACTGTGGAAATTTGCCATTTTCATTTTGGTTGTATATTTTGCAAGAATTTCCAGTTGTTAATGTTTTTGGTTAGTTTAGAGACTTCACATATTGTTGGTTCGGACTCGTTTTATTTTAGAGATTTTGATAGTGTTTAGTCGAATAGTTTTCAGTCATTCGTGTTTTTATATACATATGATACTGATGAGTGTCCGCTAATTAATTGTACACAGAAAAACTACAGATTTCTTATGCGAAAATACCCATTTAGGATTTAAACAAACATACCTATATCCAAAAGTTAATGATAAAGAAGATACGGGGTGTTGGGATCAGGAATGGAACAGTATTGTCTTTAGTGACGAGTCTCGATTTTGTTTAGGCATGCACGATGGTTGAGCCAGGGTTAGAAGGCGACGTGGTAAAAGGAGGAATCCACAGTTTTTTGTTGAAAGACATGTTCATCACACTGTTATGGTTTGGGGTGCTATAGCTTATGGTTCCAGGTCACCTTTAATCTTCATCAGAGGTAACATGAACGCGCAGCGTTATATCCAAGAAGTTCTAACCCCATCTTTTACCCTATCTTGACACTGGCAAATCCAACTTTCCAACAAGATAATGCCCGACCACATGTTGCAAGAGTCACAATAGACTTCTTTCAACGTAATGATGTCACATTGTTACCATGGCCACCAAGATCTCCCGACTTATCCCCAATTGAGCACGCGTGGGATATGATGGGTAGGAGATTGCTCAATTTGCAACGACCTCCTCAGACTCTAGAAGCACTTCGAAAGAAGTTGTTGGTTGCCTGGAATGAGATACCACAGGAGGACATTGACCACATAATCAGAAGCATGCCTAGGCGCGTTGGAGAATGCGTAACCCTTCGGGGTGCATCCACACATTATTAAAGGTAAAAGGGCTTTAAACCAATGCAATCATTTTGAAATTTTTATCATTTACTTATTATGCTTCATTAAGTACTTATACAAAATTTTATTAAAATAAAACCATTTAAACTGGGTGTTCGGATTTCTATGTCACTTAGTATAAGTCCAAAATGGTGAAACTTAGGTATAGAACATTATAGATAAATTATGTTTATAATTTTACGCAGTATCTAAAAAATTAATAATATATAAGGTGTTCCATTTAAAATAAGGAAGTTGACATAACCGAAAGTGGTAGAACTGTCAAAATGTTTTAATTGTATGTCAAATATATATATATATTACTGTTAAAAAATTTTCAAAATTTTCCAAAGCGTACCTTTCGAGAAATCGATCGCAGCAGTTCCCGGAGGGACACCCATGCACAACAAGGGTCAGTAGCCTTTACCACGCAAACATATCTAATAATTTACTTCAGCAGAATTAAGGTGCCATTTCCATTTAACACGGAAAATTGAACCCAACATATCTGGAATTAAGCCAGCTAATATAGTCTGCCCATAAAACGGCGTAAGTACACTGGCAGAACACGTAATCTAAAGCTATTAAACTACAGGCGGTTCGGCAAGTTTCGAATTATTTTATCGCCCGTTAAATCTTAAACAAGCATAATGTCTGCCACATTCGGATCATCTTTATGACTGTGTCGTTTATTAGCGACCAACAAATTTTCAATATTATTGCCTCTTAAAATCATTACAACTTAGGAAAACTAACTCTAAAGCGATTTAACTTAACTTTGTTTTATTTACTATACATGTTTGGCTACTTTAAAAGGTTCATAGACAATTAAAGCAACAACAAAGCAGAGATCATTTGTCTAATTTTTACCTCGTTTACCTTAGACATTTAGGACATATGTTTGTATAAAGTTACTTTTAACACGCTTTTATTAACTTAGGTTGTAACTATCTATCCATCTGTCTATCTATGTAACGGAATCTTTGAGCCTAATTTTAACCAACTTCCAACTATTCGATTTCTTTGAAACTTTGCACACGTATCAAGGATCGATGAAGATGCAATAATTTAAAAACAGTATCCCGTTAAGTTCCAGCATTTTCCAGGAAAACCGGAAAAGTGAAAAATCGTACGTTCTGGCGGATGCGCCAGATTAGACAATTGAATAATCGAACTTGACAACATTTGCCGACGGGTTGGGGACAGGGGCTCAATTCTGCTAAATTGAACTTATTCGTTCGCTGAACGTATTCGTTCCGGGAGCGTATAACCTTCATCTGTTGTTTTTTAACGAACGAATAACCTTCACTTGTTTTTTAAAACAGGCGGTCATAAAACAGAAATATGTATTACCAACTGACATCTGACAAAATTCACAGTCATTCAGTCATAACATAACCTAAAATTCCTTTAATGTGAAATTAAAGTTGATAAAATCACTCTTTCCGCGATCTTCGAGTAGTGCGGTTCATGTTGACGTAGAGGTCTACATAGACCTTCCGGGTAGGCGATTGAAGGCATCGTACGAGCGTGGCTGTACCCTTGGGGATCGAGAAAAGATTCACGCTAAATTGGGGCTTCTTTCTTCTGGGGCTAAGCGCTGTGAGTGAAGATTACTAAAGCCTGAAGTTTTTACGTTTTGGTGTTGAACACATGGTGTCCTCGTATGGTCGAGGAGGTGCGCACGCCTGCGGAAATGCGTCAGGAATGAAAGTGAAGGTTATGCACGACACCAGTAGCGGCCGCTGGCTTGATAGTCACAATTTATGCATGTTCAGAACTTTATCGCTGTTATTGATCTAAATATTTGAATCTTTTAATCCGGAATTTCTGGGAGCGGAAAGCTCGACAATCCAGATTTTCCCACCACATTAAGCTGGCAATTGACTTGTATCAACGCCATAAACAAAGCAGTATCCAGTAAGTTGAAAAAATCAGTTAACTAAGCTATTAAAAACAAAGTATACACTTTAATTGAAATACAGGAGGCAAATAAATAATTAACATGGTCCTCCGCAGCCAGAATAATCATTCGTAAGCAAAATAGTTCCTAAATCACATAACCTATAACCAATAAACCTTTTATACCATCTTCCATTTATACTTTCTAAAAGAAGGCCTTTATTGAGTGTTAGGTACCTACTTGTACCGAATGTTAGATTAGGACAAAGACTGGAAATGGAGATTAGCAAACTACATTAAAATATCACTTAAGGTAAGTAAACTGAAGTAAACTCATATTTAGAAAAAAGCATTTATAGTAAATTTCTTTTTAGTTTAAAAAGGTAATATTTTAAAAAATATTTGTCTTATTTATGCAAATTGGGTAATTGTTTCGAAAGTTGGAGCAACCCCCATTTTGACCAAATTTGATATACAGGGGCACAGAACTAATAAAAAAGGGGCTGGTTATTTCCCACCAAGTGTCATCTGTCACCTGTACGTCCCAGTGGTACCAACCACCGGCCATTTCAAGAGTTCGATCTGAATCGATTTTACTCAAATTTTATATTAGGGTATTTTCAGAAAGTAAATCTGAAAAACTTTGCTAATCTTGACAAAATGGCGAAAAATTTTTTAGTAAATAAACTGGAGCATTTATTTTTAAAAAAGTAATTGATATAACGAACTAAAAAATGAAAAATAATTAATAGTTAAAAAAACTAAAAAACACGCTTTTATATGCAACCGAACTAAAAATTAAAAAATAATTTTTCATTAAAAAAATATTTTCACTTCATAGTAAAAAGCGTGGGGTGCTTAATATATTAAATGTTATAATTATTATATTTGCCAATATCTATGATGGAAAAGTTATGAAAAAATAGTAAAATGCACCCCACGCTTTTTACTATGAAGTGAAAATATTTTTTTAATGAAAAATTATTTTTTAATTTTTAGTTCGGTTGCATATAAAAGCGTGTTTTTTAGTTTTTTAAACTATTAATTATTTATTGTAGAATCGCCCCGTAAAGTTTTTGGTTAAGTTACTGGACACCCTGTATGTATGTAGGTAATTTGATTGAAATTGATGAAAACTTTGATGTCTGTTGGTGCCTAAACGGTGAGGTTTATCGACTTTAATAAAGAGTACCTTATTTTTTAGGTTTTTTATTGTCTATAAAATGACGCCCACAGCTTTGCGATATCTGTCAAAATAAAAAGTTATGATGTAAATAAATTTTAAGTTTTAGGTAAAGTGCCCTCTGGCGGTATTTACAAAAAGTACTTTTGTCTTAAAGTTATAAAATCTGCAAAGGTTGATTTGTGTACCAAATATCAACTAGATTGGTTAAAAAATAAATGCAATATGGCGAAAAAACCAAAATAAAAATTGAACTTTGACGCTTTGTAACTCGAAAACGAATGAAACTTAGAAAAAAAAAATTATATGAAGCTCTACCCTTATTTTGTCAAGTAGAATCACCCTCTTAAGTTTCGTGATCGATTTTGGAATCACCCTGTATAAGTTCTTACCAAACATGAAGTAATGACTTTGTTTCCTTATACAGGGTGTTTATTTAAAAACTTTCCCCTCAAGTTATCTTCGAAACGAGACAGATTTGAGAAAATCGCCGAAACACGTCAAGATATTTATTGAGGGGAACGTTTTTACAAAAATTGGGCGGCGCCTCTTTAACCCCTTAACCACCAGGGCCATCACCCCAAAATTCTTAAATGAGAAGGCGGGTCCAGTGATACATCATCTTAAAGCTCCTGACGAGTACTTTATAACCTTAGAATATGAAGTCAATATCTTTACCTATTACAAAATGGCGGTACTTTAAAAATTACCTAAATACCTGATATGGATGGCCATATTTCCGAAACTAATAAAGTTAGATGTACCTAATGTGGTGTTTTCTTAAAGCTCTTTTAAAGGTCTTTTTAATGTTGATACTGGTAGTAATATACAGGGTAGAAAAAAGTACATATTTTTTTTATTTAAGAACTAGGTATTTTATTTTACCATTAAAAAGACCTTTAAATGAGCTTTAAGAAAATACCACATTAAGTACATCTTACTTTATTAGTTTTGGAAATATGACCATCCAAATCAGGTATTTAGGTAATTTTTAAAATACCGCCATTTTGTAATAGGTGAAGATATTGACTTCATATTCTAGGGTTATAAAGTACTCGTCAGGAGCTTTAAAATGATGTATCACTCAACCCGCCTTCTCATTTAAGAATTTTGGGGTGGCGGCCCTGGGGTTAAGGGGTTAAAGGGGCGCCGTCCAATTTTTGTAGAAAACGTTCCCCCTAAATAAATATCTTGACCTGTTTCGGCGATTTTCTCAAATCTGTCTCGTTTCGAAGATAACTTAAGTGGAAAGTTTTTAAATGAACACCCTGTATATGAGTATGTCACATCCCCTTAATATCGCACGAGTAAGGTTTTTATTAAAAATCAACAAATTGACAAGTTTATTAATATTAAGTTCTAAAATTGTGGCTTTAGGTAACTTAGTTAAAAGCTTTTTGCCTCTAACCTAATTTCTCATAATAATTTAACGAAGCCATAAAAGCTAAGCTAGTTCTCCAATAATAATTAATATTTAATAATATACTGTAAGGAGACTTGTGGATAAGTTGTTTTCGATTATAAAGGACTAATAAATTATGAGAACGTAGTTTTAAACTACCATTTAAATTAATTTCACCATTAATTATTTAAATGTCTATATTTTACTAAACAACGTCTAACGTTAGGTATTGTAAATGTAGAATTACGTTTTTAGTAAACAAATATTTTAATTATTATTTTTTTATTTTTACTTCCTTAATACTTTTTTCTACTACTGTATAAATAAGAAAACTTTGTGGTCCTAGGAACGCGAATGATAACGAAAGAGAACCTTCGTGTTACCTGGTTGCTAAGCGTTGCTAGCTACGAAAGTAATATTTTCAGCGCCTGGACAAAAAGAGTAAGAGTAAAAAAAAGAAAATTCGCTTGTGGGAAATATTAGGATTTATTTATAAAAAGTAACTTATTTATGACAAAATATTTTAAAAAACTAGGTTAGGTATTGACATTAAAAGTAATTGTGCAATTTGAGCAATTAGCAAAAGAAATTGGAGGAATAATACTTAAATTAACAGTTTTTAAATTTGTTGTTGGGGTATCGTTATCACCTTTAACTACGTTAATATTCATATTTTTCACTGTTACTTCATTATGGGAAATATTGGTAGGAATTTCGTGTAAAATCTTCTTTAAAATGTCCACCTTATTACTATAGGATTCAGCAATATATCCCTCCGCAACAGAAGAAGACTTCCAACCTCCATGCCTTTTTAAGTCCAAAATATCGACTTCCGAAGCATTGGCAAGGAACGTAGTTGACGTTCTTCTAAAAGAATGGCCAGTGTATCTACTGATGTCTTCAAGCTTTAAAAACTTCGCAATTTCTTTAGGTACATTTGAAATAGTGTGCTTTCCAATTACTTGATTAACACATTTACCTCTTTCATAACGATACAATAAGCGCTCATCTAGAGCATCCTTGGTCTCAGCTTAATATATTCCTGTAGAAATCTGACATAAGGAACTGAGCCTTCATCGTTGGTTACTACAAAGTTTCTTTTAACTTTATTTTTAGACTCCACTATTTTTACTATAGCCACGTCATTTCTTATTTCTACATCACTTAGCTTCATTCTGTATATTTCGTCTGTCCGGCATGCCCCAGCCTCTCCCATAATGGCTATTACTTTCATTGCTAAGTAACTTTGATCAGGCACGTTAAGTAAAGATTTTATGATTTCTTCTTTTTTAAAATTTTTTGACTTTTTTGCCTCATAACCATCGTTTTTCCTTTTAATAAAAGCAACTAGTTTCTTAACTCCAAAATATCTTTATTTTTGTTTACGGAAATTGTTAACTTGAGCATGGAATATACAGACCAGAGGGTTGGTGGTGATAAAGACTCGGATTTTTCTTGAAAATACGCCAACATCACATTCTCGTCAATCCGCCCCACATTTTTTGTAGCAAGCCATTCTGAAAACGATTTATATGTTTGATGGTACCTCTCTTTAGATTTGTCTGGCAGAAGTGAGGCACACGCAACATCAGCTGCCTTTTGGATGCCATTTTCATATTCATTTAACATTTTAAAATGGGAATGGATTTATACTAAATTAACAATAATTCAATATCTGACCAGTGCTGATGACAGACAATGTCAACAATAAATGTGTTGCTATGGATTAATATTTAACAGGTAAAATTTCAAAATCTCTGATATTTCTATTAAAACATGAATTGAATCGTTTATTTCAGAAACCCCTATCTCCACAATATTACATTTTGAGTAAACTAATAAAAACTACAAAGTTTTAACAAAAACAATTTTTTGTGATAAAAAACAGTTTTGAAGCCGCCCGACAGACGTTTTTAATGTGCATAGATAAGGGGATTTTCGCACTAAACGATGTGTTTACCCCTATACAATTCAATTTTACCCAAAAGTCAATTTCTAAAATTTTGGTCGATATGGGCTTTCTGAAATAAACGATTCAATTAATAATTATTAAATTGTGCAATACATAGAACAGTAGCAGAAAAAATATAATACATTACACGATGCGAAAGGCCTTTCAAGTGTTCGGAGGTTTTGAATAGCCTCGGCTTCGCCTCGGCCATTTAAAAACCACCTCACACCAAAAAGTAAACTTTCGCATCTTGTAATGTAAATAACTATTTTTTTATTTTTTGGTCATATTGTTTAAAAAACCAGATAAATATTTGCTTACTATTAAAGTCAGTTAAATTTTTTAAGTATATCAAATTCTTTAATATGGTTAACAATAGGAGTTTCTTGTGAACCTTATACAGTAAGGGTGTTACATATTGTTGTAAATAAAATTTAACAACATTTCCACTCGTGTGAAATATATTAATTTCGACACGAGTTATGTAATATAATATTTTTTTTTAATGAAAAAAAAATATGTTTATAGGTACCGCATAATTGAACTGGCTTATTTAGAACATTACATAACCGACAGATTTGCAAGATTATTACTTTAAAACCCTCTTAAGTTATCGAACTTTCCTGTAAAGCAACTTGGTTATCAACTTCTTGGCCGTAATTTGATTTTAGTTAAACTATTTAACGATGCCATAAAGACTAAGTTTGTTTCGCATTAAAAATTTATACCAGTTGATATAATAAGTAGAAGCACAAATTATCAGAATATACAGATGCGAAAGTGCGGCAAATTACGCTTACTTGTTTCTATGACCTTAAGAAAGAATAAATGGAACATCTGCACCAATGTATGGATCGTAATATTTTTAATTTGTAAAAGCTTAAACCGCACCAAGGCGCTAAGGAGAGGTAGACTTTTATAGTAACTAATTATGCAGCTTTTTTATGTGTGGAAAACGAAACAAAAGAACAATACACTAATTGGGAATTTAAATATTTCTTTATTAAAAAATATTACAAACTAAAAATTTTACCCATTCTTTGAACGGTAAAATATTGTTAGTAGATGTCACGTTTAGATCAACCTGTAATAAAATGACTATAGCTGGTTGCACAAAACATTTTTAAAAACGATTAAACTAATGGGGGCTTAGAATGTTTAACAAAAAGCCATTAAAAAAAAACCTTGCCTAAAAACTGCTTATTAAATTAATTAATGGTATTCCGTTTTTAGCTTAATTGTGTATTAAAAAGTTTTGTGTAACTGGGGATTGAAACAGAATAATTGAAAGCCGAGTAACACAAGTTTCTAAAGAAACCTCGACGAATCTTTTAAAGCAATGTAGATGTGGCCTTAGTAATAAACAAACCTAATTGATTTGTTTTTTTTGGAAGTATGTTATTTTTTTAAATACTGAAAAAACACCTTATTTTTTAAAATGAAATATAGCCTTTTAAATGACAGTGCGGCTATAAATAAAACAAAAATTCCTGTGTTTAGGCACATACTGATTAATATCAATAACTTTAGTAACATGTCTAAATTATTTGTAAAAGCTTTGTATTTATGTTAAATCGTCTTAAAATAATAGTGTTCCTTTGGGAATCTAAAAAGTTATCCGCTCTCGGTGATGGAGGAACAGAATAAATATACACATTTATATCCCATTTTAAACGGTAAAAAATTTAACAAGACACTATACTAACACTTTAATAATAAAAAACATAAAAGTTCACAAACAACTAAACACAATTAACTAACTTATGCTCACGTTCTATACCAACAAAAGTATGGAACTGACACCTAGATGAGCATTAGGTCACGTACTAAATCGTGGGGTATATATTCACCACGCAGTGGGAGGGACGAAAGTGGTGAGAGATTTCAAAGAACACGCTTAGTTTTGCATCTGGGTATTCTGATAATTTGTGGTAGAAGCATGTGCTTTACATTATAACTATACTGGTAGATCAATCTTGAGTCGGCACTATTGTCAACTTCTTTATTATTGGAGATTCAAAGTCGGTTAAATTGGTGAAGTTGTAGTATTTTTTCGCTAATTAGTGCTGCCAACAGAAAACCAATTGAACATGGGGTTTTTGATTTAATAAATAAATAAAGCAGTGCACCTATGTGCAGGCGGTTAGCATCGGATTAAAAAATTCTGCTAAAATCTAGCAACTTTAATTAAATTCTGCTATTATCGTTTCATATGTGCGATACAGGTTAGAAATTGTGTTATTTGATAAGAATTTAGGCCCATTCCTACCGGAGGGTTTTTAACGAGTGGTTTTTTACCCGAATAAAAAGCGCTAACTTTTAATATTTACCTTTGGTTTACTCATAACTCGCATGTGTATGTGTGTGTGTTTAATTTCACTAAAATTTTTTTGGATACGTACCGTCCGTCCGATGCTGACGTAGGTGCGGGTATCCTAAATCTACTATTTTTAAATTTGAATGGCCATATTTCCAAAACTATAAGAGATAGGAAAAAGACACACCAAATGTGGCATTTTCCTAAAGTTCTTTAAAATATTTTGTTAATGGCGATGCAATATACAGGGTGTTTTATTTAAAAATGCCAGTTTTCTTTTAAATTTTTGAGGATGACCATTTTTCCAAAACTTATAAAAAGGGGATATATCACATGTTAACTTTTTAAAGCTCTTTAATACATCTTTTAAATTGTAATATATAATACTAATTGTTACATTAAAGAAAAGTAATTTTTTCCAAGAAATTAAAAACTCGATGTTTAATTGTTTTTTGTTGGCTCACCTTAATCAGCGAAAAAATTATACAACATTACTTATTTAACCGACTTTGTATCTACAATAATAGGAAGTAAGCAATTGTGCCGACTTAATTTTGATCATCCTGTACATATTACCTAAAATTAAAGAATATCTTTAAAATAAAGTAGTTTATAGTTAAGAGATTTATTTTAAAAAATTAGGACCTGCATTTCTTTAACAATCAATGCCTTATTTAAAAAATAATAGTGGTACTATAAAATTAATAAAATAAATTTTTAAAACATAACATTAAAATATGATGGAAATTAATATACACAACTCTATGTATAATGACACACCGATTAATAACTTTTATTGCTATACACAACTTAACATTTCATGATATGTCGATTTTACTTTATACAGGGTGTAACAAAGTATTGTTACGAAAATTTAGAGGTACCTCCATGTTAAAAAATGCCCCTTTTTGTTAATACGAAATGTTTTTAATCTTTTTAACCTTAACAGCTATAAAAAAAATGTTTTATTTTTTTTTGTGTATTGCTACAAGAATTATTATGATGGGGTTTTTGAGGTGAAAAATATTATTTTTACAACTGTGTTGACACCACATGTAATTATTTCGTAGGTAGGTAACATAAAGTCGTTTAATCAATTTGACTTAAATTAGCCTGATATTAACATCGGCAAAATTATCCGATATACAACAAAAATAAAGAAAAAATAACTACAGAAAATGCTTGTATATTAATTTCAGTGGTACAAAAAATATTGTTTGCATCTCTGGCGCAAAGCACTTTTACGCCCGCGGCTGAAAGTTGTTGCACGAGCTTCGCGAGTGCTATTTTACGCCATTGGTACAAAAATAACTATTTATGCTTCTAAAGCAAAATTTAAAGAATTATATATATATATACATATTTTCGGACCTTGGTGGTTAATTCAATATTTTTAAGTTTGGCAGAGACAACAATGAGACGAGTAACTGGTCCTAACAATTTGTCCATTGTATTTATCTCTTTCTGGTTTAACGCAAGTTCCAATAAATATGTCTTTGTCTTTCATCATGGCAGGCTATCGTAGATGGAGCAATCATCGCTTTGCCCTGGTTGCCAAGTTGTGTCATATGTCCTTTTTTGGCTCACATCTAATTAAGAGAAAGAAAATATACCATGAATCGAATATTTTTAACTTGACAACGTTGCCACAGGCAGTCAGGCCGAAATGTTATTCGATATTTGTGTTTGATATTTTTCAATGGCCGAATTGTTTGGACAGTTTGTTTACATTTTCTGTGATTTATTGTGTGTTTCGTTGTTTGTTACCTTTAATTGGACTTTGAATTTTGACTTTTATTAGTGATCACAGTATATATATTAAATTTGTGCTTTTCAACAGATAATTTAAGGTAATATTGACATGGTTATCTGTAAGAAAAAATGTTTATAAAAACCAAATAAATGACATTTTTAATTAGGTGTGTGAAATTATTGAACTAAACCCCAATATTTTATATTAATAGGAAACAAAAAAAGACACCTAACATTAAGGGCAAAAATAGCACAGCTATATAATTTGAATTAGGCGGGCAAACGATAAAGGCCCAGCAGCTATCTCTCTCTCGGATAATTTATTTACATTTAGTTGCTCGTCTCATTCTTGTCTCTGAGTTTGGTAAAAATACTGGACACACATTTATATAAAAATTGGCATATTAAAATGTTTTCTGTTCAAATATATTTTTTTATAATTTAGGTTTCAAGGACATTTTACGAATCACCTGACTTTTAGTGTTCGTTAATTGATCAAACGGAAAAGCCGGTGATCGAACTCTAGACGCTAATCTTTTTTAACTAACACTTTTATTTCTTGTTTAGATAAGACCATGCACTTTGCACCTATAAGCTTTCACATAAAAAACACATAAACATTTGCAAAGCTTGCGGTTTAGAGCCATCAAACTTAAGGCGATGTAGTAATTTTCCAATTATTTTATTGACCGTTAAATTTCCAGCAGAAATTACAGCAGGCACATTTCGAAGATCTCATGACTGAGTCGCCTATTAATGACTAACAGAATTGTGAGATTAATACTCTAAAGTTAGTAAACTTGGCCGTAAAATAACTGAGTTATTAACTTCTTACCCATAATTTAATTCCAGTTAACTGCTTACCTACATCTAACCTACTAACTCAAGTTCTAGTTTTGCATTAATAAATTTAGTAACTTGTGCGAAAGGAAAAATAATTTAGCTAAAATTTGGTAACAAACACTTAAAATAATATATTATAGTTGTTAAGAGTCTTATTTAAGGGGAGATAGTTGTAAATGCTTAAATTTTTATTGATTTTTATGATTTTTAACACGCTTTTATTAACTTGGGTTGTAACTATCTATCCATCTATCTATCCATCTATGTAACGGAATCTTTGAGCCTAATTTTAACCAACTTCCAGCTATTCGATTTCTTTGAAACTTTGCACACGTATTAAGGACCCATGACAATGCAATAATCTGCAAACAGTATCCCGTTGTCCTGGTTTGGATCGCCAGGAAAAAAAAATCCATTATATTATTATAACCACTGCTTGATACCACCAAGTGTCATCTGTCACCTGTACGTCCCAGTGGTACCAACCACCGGCCATTTCAAGAGTTCGATCTGAATCGATTTTACTCAAATTTTATATTAGGTTATTTTCAGAAAGTCCATCTGAAAAACTTTGCTACTCTTGACAAAATGGCGAAAAAATTTTTTAGTGCGTTGCCATCTGTTGGCAACATTCCAAACTTTTATACATACATAAATGCATATCAAACTAAAAAATGAAAAATAAATAATAGTTTAAAAAACTAAAAAAACACGCTTTTATATGCAACCGAACTAAAAATTAGAAAATAATTTTTCATTAAAAAAATATTGTCACTTCATAGTAAAAAGCGTGGGGTGCTTAATATATTAAATGTTATAATTATTATATTTGCCAATATCTATGATGGAAAAGTTATGAAAAAATAGTAAACTGCACCCCACGCTTTTTACTATGAAGTGACAATATTTTTTAATGAAAAATTATTTTCTAATTTTTAGTTCGGTTGCATATAAAAGCGTGTTTTTAGTTTTTTAAACTATTATTTATTTTTTAATAAGTAATATATATATTTTCGAAAATTGGTATTTTACTTACTCTAATATTAAAATAATAAAAGGTTTTTTTCTTTATTTTAATTATTTAAAATGGCAGTTGTAAGCTTAATTTTTCTAGAAAGGTCGAAGTGAGACTTCTTAATCGACTAGTGATTTGAAAATCAAAAAATCCCACGCTTTACTCTAAAGTGAATTATTCTGTTATTATCTTAAATTTTATTATAATTCTATTTTGAGGTGTATAATTATGATTCATTGTTTGACCTTTTATTACTGTAATACAAACTCTTTGTAATGAAAAATTATTTTCTAATTTTTCGTTCAGTTGCATATAAAAGCGTGTTTTTTTAAGTATTATTTATTTTTCATTTTTAGTTCGATATATCAATTAGTTTTCTGCGGACATGTGAAATTAAAATGTTTCACGAACTATTTCGTAATCTAATCATTTAATTTAAAGCTTCACTGTTGCATGGGGTTTCAGAACGCAACTACTCCGAACAAGTTTCTGTCAGCCTTATGCTGAGAGTACATCCGAAACTGCACGCATGCGCAGATCGCGCACTAGCTCTTTCTCTGTTACTCTCTTACAGAAAATCTATAAAAGAATTTATTTATCCTGGTGATCCTAATCAGGATAACGGGATACTGTTTGCAGATTATTGCATTGTCATGGGTCCTTGATACATGTGCAAAGTTTCAAAGAAATCGAATCGCTGGAAGTTGGTGAAAATTAAGCTTAAAGATTCCGTTACATACATACATACATACATACATTACACAAAAAAAAATATGAACTATTAGCTAAATTACAATGTTATAAAAAATTAAAATAATTTGACATTACATTTTCTACCTTAATAGTTCAAACATTCAGCATAGGTAGCATATCTACTAGAGGCAGCTTTGCTTAAAAACCAAGTCCAGTACCTTTGTCTTGCGCGATCATGCCTGGGTTTTTTATGGGACCACCACGAAAGTGCACTCTACTTAAGAATCTGTCCATTTTCTCAAAGAGACTTAACATAGATTACTACTACGTCTAGCACAAGTCTTTTCAGATTCTTTACCATTACTATTTACTAAATTAGAAGGTAAATTATATGATACATCGTCTAATTCTAAATCTAAACACTCACGAATTTGATTTATATGACGTTTCCAAATGAGAGGTGTACCAATAACGTTTACTATATAGGTATATGGACCAATCTTCTTCTGAATTTTGCCCTTGCACCACACTACACTATTAGGATTGCAATAGTCTTTACAAATAACTGTCTGACCCACACTAAGTTTTGGTTTCCGTCTCCCCCGAAAATTCTTTACTTGACGTTTTTGTGCTAGTTTAATATTTTCAAAAACAACATTTGAAGTACATGAACTTGTATTGTCAAGCAAGGGATTTAATTGCGTGAAACGAGTTCTTACATTATGCCCTAATAGTAATTGTGCTGGAGAGTAACGAGTGCTACAGTGAACTGTATTTCTATAGTCAAACAAAAACTCATTTAGTCTTATCAGCAAATTTTTATTAAAATTAACCTTTTTCAGAAATTGTTTAACAGTCTTTACAGTATTCTCCGCATAGTCGTTTGTGCTTGGATTAAACGGTGAAATCGTTTTGTGTTTAATTCCTAACTTTTTAAAAATGATTGAAATTCATTAGAGGTAAACGGAGGACCGTTATCAGAGACTATATACTTTGGAATACCGAACTGTGCAAATAAAGCAAAAGTTTATCTACAGTTGAAAAAGCATTAGTGCTATTCATATTATAAACCTCTATCCACTTAGCATCAGTCACTCATAAAAACATTTTTTGTTTAAAAGGTCTTAAAAAATCTAAATGTAACCTTTCCCAAGCATTTTCTGGAAATTTCCAAGGAATCAAAGGGCTGCTTTCTGGTGTGGCTTGAAATTTTAAACAGACATTACAAGACTTGCATATTTTTTCTATATCATTATTTAACGATGGCCACCAAATATAATTTCTAGCTAGTGATTTAGTTTTTACTATTCCCATGTGTGAATTATGTAATTCCTTTAACATGGTTGCTTGCATCCTCGTCGCCATTGTAATGTACGGGATTTAAATAAAACAATGTGTCCCGAAACTTAACATTTTATTCGATTCCGACACCGGTATAAAAATAATAACGCACAATATGCGAATGGTTTAAACGATAAAAACATACTGAGGTGTTTATCTAAAACTAACATATCATTCTCACAAAGACCCACCTTGAAGCCACCACAATAGGAACTTGCTTTCATAAAATAACAAAAGAAATCACTCCTTGTTATCGTTGTTATAAAACACTCTGTAAAAAATAAATTTTTAATTTAAATTTAAATTTCCAGAAGAATACAAGGCTATTTTACTCAGATAGGGAGCTTATTACGAAAACAAAAAAGCACGGAAAATATCTTCTAGTTCACTGCTTATCCGCCTTTGACTTTGTAGTTGAAAGTAATGAACTATAAAAGCTGAACAAAATAAAAAGAATTTTAATATTTCGTATTCTAAGATATTTAGTTAATCGTGAAAATATTGTTCGATAAATGTCTGCATTGGTACGAGCTGGCTTTTAATGTAAATTAGAAATGTAAAATATTGTTTAAAACGAATTAGGTAAAATATAAAATAAACATATTAAATTTAACTTAAATATTTCTGCTTGTTATTAAAGGTTCTTTTTTTACAAAAAAATATGGTAATGTATTGACCTAAACTTAATTTTTAACCGACTTCAAAAAAAAAAAAAAGTTATATGCTCGACGCCTATGCCTTTTTTAATGTATGTACACCGATTACTTCGTTAACTGAGGATCGATTTTCAAAATTCCTTTTTATTCTTTTTAGCTACAATTTAAGGATCAAAGTCAGAGTCTCAAATTTGAGACGCTGATCATTAGTTTGTGCAATTAACATGTAAAGGTAACAATTATAAATAAATTAACTATTAATTAATTAATTATTATTAATTGTATCAGATCTATGCTGGCAGATGTTGTTCACTTACATTAAAATCTGCCTAGAAAATATTATTTTCCTACGACCACTTGTGAAAATAGCAAATAGCACACTGATTTCATGCATAGAAAATGCGTTATATCACACTAGTGTTGCAAAGTACTTTACAGCACTAGTGTTGCAAAGTACATTACAACACTGGTGTAATACATATTATGATGTCATTCTAAAAACTGACATTGGTTTTGCAAGTGACATATTTATTGTAAAGAATTTATGGTTTCGTCCGTTACTTTGTGACCGTACATTTTAAATTAATAAAATAAAACAAAAATATACTTTGTTCATAGTCACTTTAATTGAATGTTTAGCCGTGACAGCTGTTTCGTAGTACAACGTTTGAAAATGTAGTTGTACTACGAAACAGCTGTCACGGCTAAACATTCAATTAAAGTGACTATGAACAAAGTATATTTTGTTTTATTTTATTAATATTTATTGTAGTGACAGTAAAAAAACTTTTTATTTACCTTAAACGGTAGAACCCAAATTAGCGAAAATCATCCTATTTTATATTTATTAAAATTTACGAAAAAATAAAAGCATAAACAAAAATAGACATAACCACAAAAAACAACTTTCACTGACTGGCACAGTGTTGTCAGGTAAGTAGATCAAATTAAAAATCTCCCTTTTACCTTTGAGCACGTACTTTATAGAGGCAGCCTTGCCGCTTGACCGTTCGACCTAAAGCGCCAGAGAAAAAAGCCTATAGATCAAATTCCTTCCTCTCTTTCTTCGTGTACTCAAACAACTAGTTAAATCTTTTTTAATCCCTAATTAAACCTAAGGCTAATACACACTTTATGAATCCACTTTCTTTTATCCATTCATAAATAGAATCAGACCCTTCCGACGTTGCCAAATGCTTTCCATATTTTGCATGGTAACTGACGTTTGGTAGTCGTTTTCCTTACTTTTAGGACTTTAGGTTATGCATTTACAATTTTCATATTTTTATATTTTTTCTTAAAAATATGAGGAAAAACTGTTATTTTCACTTAATTTTATATGTGATGTTCAGTTTCATTAACTCGTTTTACTAATTTTGCCCCACCCAGCACCCCTTTTCACTCCCCGGTCCCGTAAGTTTATTTACTGATATTTTTAAAAAACGGAATATTGTGGATATGCACCACTTACGTTTTATTTAGAAGAGTGTCTAAAATATGTAAGAATCGATAATTTTTAAAAAACACTTATAATAGCAGAAAACCGTATTAAACTATTAGCGTTACTACCTAACAAAACCATACAATTTTTATTAAGTGAGGGCCTTTTTAAATTCCAAAATGATAAAAGTTATATAATGCTTCTAGGTAGGTGATTTTCGATGTAAAAATATTGTCAAAACAGTATAATATAGCAGTGAGGAAAAGTATATATCACACTAGTGTTGCAAAGTAAATATCACCCTAGTGTTGCAAAGTTCTCAATTGTCTTTTATTTTTTCTGAACAGACAAACTTTAATTTATTTATTTTTTGGTGAATAATTTGTGGTCGTAGGAAAAATAGTGTACAGTAGTGAAAATGACTTTCTTACACTCGTGTGAAATTAGTCATTTTCCACACTTGTAATGTAATATACTATTTATTTATTTAACAGATAAGGGTGTATGAAAATTACACGGGAGGTTATGATGTTCACACGAAAACTAAAAGTCGCATTTCAACTAAAGTACCACCATTTAATAGAGCAGAAAAAGTGGCAATGCAGAAGTGCATTTTATTTTAAAATCCAATTTTATATAAGACCAGGAAAAAAATTAAACAATATTTCAATGTTTCGGTTATTTTCCGGATATCTTTGGAAATACTTGGAATAATAAAACTTTTAAGACAGCATATTATAAGGCATATAAAACCTCAACTTTGTCCCTATTTAACCAATTTCGTATCTTTTACTATTTTTAAGATGCCCATGCTCTCCTCATCTTGGACACGTATCCATTAGAAACTCTCTTGAAACCACCGGCTAGCTACTGATTTTAAGGTAATAAATATTAGTTTAAAAAAACTAAAAAAACACGCTTTTATATGCAACCGAACTAAAAATTAGAAAATAATTTTTCATTAAAAAAATATTGTCACTTCATAGTAAAAAGCGTGGGGTGCTTAATATATTAAATGTTATAATTATTATATTTGCCAATATCTATGAGGGAAAAGTTATGAAAAAATTGTAAAATGCACCCCACACTTTTTACTATGAAGTGACAATATTTTTTTAATGAAAAATTATTTTCTAATTTTTAGTTCGGTTGCATATAAAAGCGTGTTTTTTAGTTTTTTAAACTATTATTTATTTTTCATTTTTAGTTCGATATGCATTTATGTATGTATCTATGTAAAAATGCTCCAGTTTATTCACTAAAAAATTCCTTCGCCATTTTGTCAAGAGTAGCTAAACCTGAGAAAAGTTTTGGATGTTGCCAAAAGATGGCAACACTGGTGTTGTTTTTATAATATAATGGATTTTTTTTCCTGGCGATCCAAACCAGGATAACGGGATACTGTTTGCAGATTATTGCATTGTCATGGGTCCTTAATACGTGTGCAAATTTTCAAAGAAATCGAATAGCTGGAAGTTGGTAAAATTAGGCTCAAAGATTCCGTTACATAGATAGATAGTGACAACCCAAGTTAATAAAAGCGTGTTAAAAATGGTTTAATAAGTATGATGTAACATATAAAAATTTGTATATTTGTTTTTTTCTTGGGTGTACATTTAATAAAAACGAATATAAGGGACATTTTTGTGGCAGACAGAAAGTGAAATACGATCGTCAGCAAATTTCCATTCACAATAAGAACGATATGAGTCCCGAAAGTAAAAGGGACAATAAACGCAAAGGCGGTTTTATCTAGGCCCGATATGTCCTCAAAGCCCATTCAGGAGCTCCAAGTTTAATTATTGGTCCTATAAAGCTGTTTTGGGGCCAATTAGAACAGAGCCGTACTTGAGATCTGGTATATGTAAAAACTTCTTCTTTCTTAATTTAAACTAAACATTCATTCAAGACAGGGATGGCGAACCAATGGCACGCGAAAAAATCATCAAACACTCATTCTTTGCTCATGAGTGGCCAGGTTTTGCAGAGCGGGAACACATTTAACCTTGTGGGCGTCACATTTGAGAATAACCTTAACTGGCATAAACACATTGTATCTATAGCCACCGCGGCTTCAAAAAGCTTGGATTTCTTTTCCGAGCCAAAAGTATTTTTCTCCTTCCAATTTATATACTTTGTATGTGTCCCAAATTCGACCCTCTCTGGAATATTGTTCTCATGTCTGGGGAATGGCATCCCCTACAACCCTCAGCATTCTTGATGCCATTCAAAGAAAGGGCTGTTCGTCTTATTCATGATCCTTTACTTGCTCAAAGACTTCCTTCTCTTGCCCATCGTCGAACTGTGGGAGATCTATCGCTCTTCTATAGATACTTTTACGGCTCCTGCTCTGACGAATTATCCAGTATAGTCCCTCCTCTTGCAGCTCCCAACAGAGAAACTCGTGGTGCCGCACGTATGCATCCCTATACGTTCCAATTGGACAGGCCCCGAACTTCCCATTTTGTTCGCTCTTTTATCCCTAGACTGTGGAACCTGCTGCCCGCGAAGGTCTTTCCTTCCCCCAAATCTTCAAGTCTTTAAGTCCCGTGTTAACAAACTTCCTCTTACCTTGCTTAAGACACCCACGGTACGTTAGTCTTTAGGCTTTCAGCCTTCGTGGATTGTCCTAAGATAAAAAAAAGGTATTACAAAAATGACAAAGCTAGCGGTCAGTTTGACCCCGCGCGCCTACTTAAGGGTTACATCTGTTAAAAAAAAATTACTTTAAAAAAGCAAACATTTTTGTGGTTACAATTTTTCCAGACAACAGAAATTCATTTGTATCTTGTTACGATTATGATAACGATCCACCGAATATGCAAAACAAATATGTTTTCGTAGAAAATTTCAAAAGCAAATTGACCTTTTCGAGTAAAGTTTTCAACGGTTTTAACTGCCGCATGCACTTTGAGAGCGTCTTTAAATTACCCTTTTTGGTTTTCATAAACTATTAAGAATGACAAATTGTCGTATATGCGACATTTAAAAAGTTATTTTGAAAGTAGCATATGTCAAAAAGAAAGTATTTTTTTAGGTTTTTGATAAAAGCTGGTTTTTATTTTTTTTTAGTTTTAATTTACTTACATAAAGAAGCAAACATTTATTTTTTTACCATTTCAGACAACACAAATTTATTTGTATCTTGTTACGATTATGATAACGATCCACCGAATATGCAAAACAAATATGTTTTCGTAGAAAATTTCAAAAGCAAATTGACCTTTTCGAGTAAAGTTTTCAACGGTTTTAACTGCCGCATGCACTTTGAGAGCGTCTTTAAATTACCCTTTTGGTTTTCATAAACTATTAAGAATAACAAATTGTCGTATATGCGACATTTAAAAAGTTATTTTGAAAGTAGCATATGTCAAAAAAGAAAGTATTTTTTAGGTTTTTGATAAAAGCTGGTTTTTATTTTTTTTTAGTTTTAATTTACTTACATAAAGAAGCAAACATTTATTTTTTTACCATTTCAGACAACACAAATTTATTTGTATCTTGTTACGATTATGATAACGATCCACCGAATATGCAAAACAAATATGTTTTCGTAGAAAATTTCAAAAGCAAATTGACCTTTTCGAGTAAAGTTTTCAACGGTTTTAACTGCCGCATGCACTTTGAGAGCGTCTTTAAATTACCCTTTTTGGTTTTCATAAACTATTACGAATGACAAATTGTCGTATATGCGACATTTAAAAAGATATTTTGAAAGTAGCATATGTCAAAAAAGAAAGTATTTTTTAGGTTTTTGATAAAAGCTGGTTTTTACTTTTTTTTTAGTTTTAATTTACTTACATAAAGAAGCAAACATTTATTTTTTTACCATTTCAGACAACACAAATTTATTTGTATCTTGTTACGATTATGATAACGATCCACCGAATATGCAAAACAAATATGTTTTCGTAGAAAATTTCAAAAGCAAATTGACCTTTTCGAGTAAAGTTTTCAACGGTTTTAACTGCCGCATGCACTTTGAGAGCATCTTTAAATTACCCTTTTGGTTTTCATAAACTATTAAGAATGACAAATTGTCGTATATGCGACATTTAAAAAGATATTTTGAAAGTAGCATATGTCAAAAAAGAAAGTATTTTTAGGTTTTTGATAAAAGCTGGTTTTTATTTTTTTTTTAGTTTTAATTTACTTACATAAAGAAGCAAACATTTATTTTTTTACCATTTCAGACAACACAAATTTATTTGTATCTTGTTACGATTATGATAACGATCCACCGAATATGCAAAACAAATATGTTTTCGTAGAAAATTTCAAAAGCAAATTGACCTTTTCGAGTAAAGTTTTCAACGATTTTAACTGCCGCATGCACTTTGAGAGCATCTTTAAATTACCCTTTTGGTTTTCATAAACTATTAAGAATGACAAATTGTCGTATATGCGACATTTAAAAAGATATTTTGAAAGTAGCATATGTCAAAAAGAAAGTATTTTTTTAGGTTTTTGATAAAAGCTGGTTTTTATTTTTTTTTTAGTTTTAATTTACTTACATAAAGAAGCAAACATTTATTTTTTTACCATTTCAGACAACACAAATTTATTTGTATCTTGTTACGATTATGATAACGATCCACCGAATATGCAAAACAAATATGTTTTCGTAGAAAATTTCAAAAGCAAATTGACCTTTTCGAGTAAAGTTTTCAACGGTTTTAACTGCCGCATGCACTTTGAGAGCGTCTTTAAATTACCCTTTTGGTTTTCATAAACTATTAACGAATGACAAATTGTCGTTATATGCGACATTTAAAAAGATATTTTGAAAGTAGCATATGTCAAAAAGAAAGTATTTTTTTAGGTTTTTGATAAAAGCTGGTTTTTATTTTTTTTTAGTTTTAATTTACTTCACATAAAGAAGCAAACATTTATTTTTACCATTTCAGACAACACAAATTTATTTGTATCTTGTTACGATTATGATAACGATCCACCGAATATGCAAAACAAATATGTTTTCGTAGAAAATTTCAAAAGCAAATTGACCTTTTCGAGTAAAGTTTTCAACGGTTTTAACTGCCGCATGCACTTTGAGAGCATCTTTAAATTACCCTTTTGGCTTTCATAAACTATTAAGAATAACAAATTGTCGTATATGCGACATTTAAAAAGTTATTTTGAAAGTAGCATATGTCAAAAAGAAAGTATTTTTTAGGTTTTTGATAAAAGCTGGTTTTATTTTTTTTTAGTTTTGATTTACTTACATAAAGAAGCAAACATTTATTTTTTACCATTTCAGACAACACAAATTTATTTGTATCTTGTTACGATTATGATAACGATCCACCGAATATGCAAAACAAATATGTTTTCGTAGAAAATTTCAAAAGCAAATTGACCTTTTCGAGTAAAGTTTTCAACGGTTTTAACTGCCGCATGCACTTTGAGAACGTCTTTAAATTACCCTTTTGGTTTTCATAAACTATTAAGAATAACAAATTGTCGTATATGCGACATTTAAAAAAGTTATTTTGAAAGTAGCATATGTCAAAAAAGAAAGTATTTTTTAGGTTTTTGATAAAAGCTGGTTTTTATTTTTTTTAGTTTTGATTTACTTACATAAAGAAGCAAACATTTATTTTTTACCATTTCAGACAACACAAATTTATTTGTATCTTGTTACGATTATGATAACGATCCACCGAATATGCAAAACAAATATGTTTTCGTAGAAAATTTCAAAAGCAAATTGACCTTTTCGAGTAAAGTTTTCAACGGTTTTAACTGCCGCATGCACTTTGAGAGCGTCTTTAAATTACCCTTTTTGGTTTTCATAAACTATTAAGAATGACAAATTGTCGTATATGCGACATTTAAAAAGTTATTTTGAAAGTAGCATATGTCAAAAAAGAAAGTATTTTTTTAGGTTTTTGATAAAAGCTGGTTTTTATTTTTTTTTAGTTTTAATTTACTTACATAAAGAAGCAAACATTTATTTTTTTACCATTTCAGACAACACAAATTTATTTGTATCTTGTTACGATTATGATAACGATCCACCGAATATGCAAAACAAATATGTTTTCGTAGAAAATTTCAAAAGCAAATTGACCTTTTCGAGTAAAGTTTTCAACGGTTTTAACTGCCGCATGCACTTTGAGAGCGTCTTTAAATTACCCTTTTGGTTTTCATAAACTATTAAGAATGACAAATTGTCGTATATGCGACATTTAAAAAGATATTTTGAAAGTAGCATATGTCAAAAAAGAAAGTATTTTTTAGGTTTTTGATAAAAGCTGGTTTTTATTTTTTTTTAGTTTTAATTTACTTACATAAAGAAGCAAACATTTATTTTTTTACCATTTCAGACAACACAAATTTATTTGTATCTTGTTACGATTATGATAACGATCCACCGAATATGCAAAACAAATATGTTTTCGTAGAAAATTTCAAAAGCAAATTGACCTTTTCGAGTAAAGTTTTCAACGGTTTTAACTGCCGCATGCACTTTGAGAGCGTCTTTAAATTACCCTTTTGGTTTTCATAAACTATTAAGAATAACAAATTGTCGTATATGCGACATTTAAAAAGTTATTTTGAAAGTAGCATATGTCAAAAAAGAAAGTATTTTTTAGGTTTTTGATAAAAGCTGGTTTTTATTTTTTTTTAGTTTTAATTTACTTACATAAAGAAGCAAACATTTATTTTTTTACCATTTCAGACAACACAAATTTATTTGTATCTTGTTACGATTATGATAACGATCCACCGAATATGCAAAACAAATATGTTTTCGTAGAAAATTTCAAAAGCAAATTGACCTTTTCGAGTAAAGTTTTCAACGGTTTTAACTGCCGCATGCACTTTGAGAGCGTCTTTAAATTACCCTTTTGGTTTTCATAAACTATTAAGAATGACAAATTGTCGTATATGCGACATTTAAAAAGTTATTTTGAAAGTAGCATATGTCAAAAAAGAAAGTATTTTTTAGGTTTTTGATAAAAGCTGGTTTTTATTTTTTTTTAGTTTTAATTTACTTACATAAAGAAGCAAACATTTATTTTTTTACCATTTCAGACAACACAAATTTATTTGTATCTTGTTACGATTATGATAACGATCCACCGAATATGCAAAACAAATATGTTTTCGTAGAAAATTTCAAAAGCAAATTGACCTTTTCGAGTAAAGTTTTCAACGGTTTTAACTGCCGCATGCACTTTGAGAGCGTCTTTAAATTACCCTTTTGGTTTTCATAAACTATTAAGAATGACAAATTGTCGTATATGCGACATTTAAAAAGATATTTTGAAAGTAGCATATGTCAAAAAAGAAAGTATTTTTTAGGTTTTTGATAAAAGCTGGTTTTTATTTTTTTTTAGTTTTAATTTACTTACATAAAGAAGCAAACATTTATTTTTTTACCATTTCAGACAACACAAATTTATTTGTATCTTGTTACGATTATGATAACGATCCACCGAATATGCAAAACAAATATGTTTTCGTAGAAAATTTCAAAAGCAAATTGACCTTTTCGAGTAAAGTTTTCAACGGTTTTAACTGCCGCATGCACTTTGAGAGCATCTTTAAATTACCCTTTTGGCTTTCATAAACTATTAAGAATGACAAATTGTCGTATATGCGACATTTAAAAAGTTATTTTGAAAGTAGCATATGTCAAAAAAGAAAGTATTTTTTTAGGTTTTTGATAAAAGCTGGTTTTTATTTTTTTTTAGTTTTAATTTACTTACATAAAGAAGCAAACATTTATTTTTTTACCATTTCAGACAACACAAATTTATTTGTATCTTGTTACGATTATGATAACGATCCACCGAATATGCAAAACAAATATGTTTTCGTAGAAAATTTCAAAAGCAAATTGACCTTTTCGAGTAAAGTTTTCAACGGTTTTAACTGCCGCATGCACTTTGAGAACGTCTTTAAATTACCCTTTTGGTTTTCATAAACTATTAAGAATAACAAATTGTCGTATATGCGACATTTAAAAAAGTTATTTTGAAAGTAGCATATGTCAAAAAAGAAAGTATTTTTAGGTTTTTGATAAAAGCTGGTTTTTAATTTTTTTTAGTTTTGATTTACTTACATAAAGAAGCAAACATTTATTTTTTTACCATTTCAGACAACACAAATTTATTTAGTATCTTGTTACGATTATAATAACGATCCACCGAATATGCAAAACAAATATGTTTTCGTAGAAAATTTCAAAAGCAAATTGACCTTTTCGAGTAAAGTTTTCAACGGTTTTAACTGCCGCATGCACTTTGAGAGCGTCTTTAAATTACCCTTTTGGTTTTCATAAACTATTAACAATGACAAATTGTCGTATATGCGACATTTAAAAAGATATTTTGAAAGGAGTGCACGCCAAAGAAGCATAATAAATCTATTTTGTGGAAATACAAATTATTTGGATAACAGCTTTTATGGCATTCGGAGACGGGTGACTTCCATTATACCAATAAAGCAACGATTGTACACAGATTTTATAGCAACTATTTTTATAATTTATCGCCGCTTTTATGCCCCTTCGGTATTTTTATCTTTAAGCATAAAAGAAAGACCATATAAGAATTGTTACTTTTACAATATAAGTGATACACCCGAATGAAATTATGTCTATTTTTCCTTTCCTATATTAGGAATAAAGTCGGCTGCTAATAAAACTTCAACTCTTATTTTTTTATTTTAGTCTTACTTGCTACTTAGTAATACTGGAATGCAGCGCCGGGCTTAGACTTCGGCGGCCCATAGGTGGATGCCCCAAATCGTTTATAGTTAATTGTTGAAAGTATTTATTAAGGTTAAACTAACGTTTTTATTTTTAAAACTTTTAACAAAACACAAGTAATTGTTTTTACAACTATCCTATTAGTTTCTGTTTTCATGGCAACAACGATGAATTGCAATGACGTCATTTAGGATCAAAAAGATCATTTACCTACATAATAAATGTTTTTTTTTTTTAAGAAAATGAATTAAAGTGTCGTAGTGTTCAACATCGTTGGATTCGCTTTAAAATACTGCATTTAGAAATATTGTGAAAGTGATATGGTCCTATTTTGGTTTTTGAGCTAAGGTAAAAAAAAGAAGTTTAAAGTATTCTAGTTTCTTAAAAAGGATAAAATTAATTTCGCATTTTTCTGAAAGTAAGTAAAGTAGTGATGTTAAAATAATCATGAAACTCAATATGAAAGATAAAAATTTAATTTTTAAAATACAAATTAACCAAAATTTGTTTATATATATATATATATATATATATATATATATATATATATATATATATATATATATATATATATATATATATATATATATATATATATATATATTAAAGCAAAAAGGAAAAATTTCAAATTTCCTACTGTCTTGGTGTATAATACAAAATATTTTACTCCTTTAAAGACAGTTAAAAGAAAACGTCCCGCTTTTCTATGCTATCCACCACGACTCTCTTCCCCAGACCGGTTTCGCCTGCCTTACAGGAACTCCTCAGTGAGGCTGTATCGAGTCGTGGTGAATAGCATAGGAAACCAGCGTCTACTTATTAGACAAGTTTCATTGTCCAGCGGTAGGATATTAAATCCTGCCGTTGATGCCCTACTGAAATCGCATTCAGTAAATACGAGCATCAATTGTAGCGGGGTGGCTATGTATGTTAAAGCAAAAATCCCCTACTGTCCTACTGTCTTGGTGTATAATACAAAATATTTTACTCCCTTTAAAGACAGTTAAAAGAAAACGTCCTGCTTTTCCTGCTTATATATATATATATATATATATATATATATATATATATATATATATATATATATATATATATATATATATATATATATATAATTTACTTTTTGTTTACTTTGTTTCTTGGGATTGAGGTTTTTTGAAAAAGCCTTCCATGTAAGGCGAAACGTCAGAAAATGTAAATTATTGTTTTATTAATAAAAAAACCCTCAATCCAAAGAAACAAAGTAAACAAAAAAACATCCTGCTTTTTCCATGCTATCCACCACGACTCTCTCCCCAGACCAGTTTCGCCTGCCTTACAGGAACTCATCAGTGAGGCTGTATCGAGTCGTGGTGAAAAAGAAAAGAAGGATGTTTTCTTTTAACTGTCTTTAAAGGGAGAAAAATACTTTGTTTAATAAATTAAGACAGTAGGGAATTTTTTCCTAGTGCTTTTAACATAGATAGCCACTCCGCTACCAATTGATGCTCGTATTTACTGAATGCGATTTCAGTAGGGCATCAACGGCAGGATTTAATATCCTACCGCTGGACAATGAAACTTGTCTAATAAGTAGACGCTGGTTTTCTATGCTATTTACCATGACTCGATACAGCCTCATTGATGAGTTCCTGTAAGGCAGGCGAAACCGGTCTGGGGAGAGAGTCGTGGTGGATAGCATAGAAGAACAGGATGTTTTCTTTAACTGTCTTTAAAGGAGTAAAATATTTATATAATAAATTTATATATATATATATATATATATATATATATTTATTTATTTATTTATTTATTTATTATATAAATATTGTATTCTGACTGAAAATGATCTAAAGAATCTAAAGGACAAAAAAATATACAGGGTGTCCCATTTAAAAATCAATATTTCTAGTCATTTCCGAAGTCGTAAAAGCCAACTTAAAAATACACAACTTAAAATGACTTTTCGTTAGTCTAACAACCCTAGCAAGTTTCGTCAGTATCGATAAAGAAATAAAAAAATGGCAACCGGAAAGTGATCTCGTTGTTATCCTGTATATCATGGAATTAAAAATTACCATTGCAGAGCCCTTTTGATTAACAGCCATTTTTTATAGTGGTGGTCAAGTTTTAACAAAATGCTCTTTTATCACACATGCTTAAACTTTTAAATTAAAGCAGTAAAAGCTAGCTAGACTCCTACGAATAATGAAAATATTAAACTTATCTCTCTAGTATAATTATTCCGTGTGTTTTCTTTTGTGAAATCTTATCAAAACTATACGTATTTGGAATTTGAACCCTGTGTATAGACGTATCATAAAATAATCATTTGCTTCAGGATATTTTGTGGAAGTTTCGCTCAATTTACCACGAAATATTACTCAGACGGAAACGTGTATCAAGCCCGATCGATGACCAAAAGCCAGTGTTAAATGTAGCAGACAAAATGGTCGCATAAATGCTATCTGCTTTATATAGACTTGGACTGGAATATAAGCAAAGGTTGATTATGAGAACGAATGGAAGGAACAAATTTAAATTGAAATTTTGGTACTAGTCCAAGCTCCGAATAGAAAGCCATCCGCACCTATCTGTTTACCGGATAATTATATTAAGGCACTGGCTAAATGACCGCCGGCGGTTTTGCACAATTATAAGAAAAATAACCTATTTAAATGAATGAAAACTGCCAAAAATGTTAATTAATTTGTTACTACCGGCTGTTTAGAACTTATTTTATCGCTGGATGACGCCGACCGGCATGTTTGCTTATAAAAACTATTAAAACCACCGAATATTGGTTAAACTTAATTTTAATAATTATTTGTTTTATTTTTTAATAATATTTTTATTTTATCTTTTATTTGTTTTCTGGAAGATTAAATTTAATCAAAATATTATTTGGCTTTTCTCCAGAATAAAATTAAAAAGTTTATTTAACATTTTAAGAAAATTTCAACTTTTATACATTATAAGAACTATTCTGCTCTTACACAATCTAATAAAAGTTATTATTACTTTAAAAGAAATAAAATAATGAAATATTCAATAATAAGTTACTTACAATACAAAGGTTTCAATCTATAAACAAGGTTCATTGGCACTCGGTTGAAATCATTTTAATGCAATAAAATAAAATCTTAACAAGACCCAGACGAGAACTGGGCCAATGGTTGCGTCTCAAAAATGTGGTAAATAGTTTACCAAAATGTGGTAAACAGTTTACCTAAAAATTTACTTATAAACTTGTTAGAAAACTAAAAAAAAAAGTAAATTTTTAGGTAAACTGTTTACCACATTTTTGGTAAACTATTTACCACATTTTTGAGACGCAACCATTGGCCCAGTTCTCGTCTGGATCTTGTTAAGATTTTATTTTATTGCATTAAAATGATTTCAACTGAGTGCCAATGAACCTTTGTTTATAGATTGAAACCTTTGTATTGTAAGTAACTTATTATTGAATATTTCATTATTTTATTTCTTTTAAAGTAATAATAACTTTTATTAGATGTGTAAGAGCAGAATAGTTCTTTATAATGTATAAAAGTTGGAATTTTCTTAAAATGTTAAATAAACTTTTAATTTTATTCTGGAGAAAAGCCAAATAATATTTTGTTTAATATTTTTATTATTCAAAAATCAAAAATAATGCTGGGAGACACGTTTGACACAGACGAAGATTTTGTCAAAGCTCTTTTAGGTTTTTAAATGTATCTACATGTTTTTGGAAAGGAAAAGCCAGAAGTACCTATTTTAGCGACAAGAAAAAAAATCTTATCGTTTGATGAACCTAAAACTAAAGTATTACCAGTTAAAGAAAGCATGTATTGAGGGTCAAACAAACCTTAAATTCTTAGGAAAAGCAAAACAGTTTCAAGGTAAATAATTTTTTATGAAATTTCTTTAACCATATTACTAACATTTAAGAAAAATAATTCAAGTGGATCAATACTTTTTATATTTTTTTCTTAATAATTTTGTATACATTTTTTCTCCTTTTCCGGTTTAGTTATTCCTTCGCTTTTCCGGCCTGACAATATTTTTAAAAGTGTTTTTTAGTATTGTAAAATATTGGGTCCATGTGACAAAATAGTTTTTTAATGTTTCTTTTTTGATTGTTGGCCCTAAAGAAAGTTGCTATTCAGTCACGAGACATTGAGATAAATACAATAGTGGTTTTATTTGCCTGTCCTCATCCCGTTACACTTCTTTAATTTGTTCTTCCAAAGGGTGCTATAAACTAAACTATAATATAAAACAATAAAACTACAATAAAACTTAACGCCCGCACAAAAAAAATAATACAGTTAAGTTAACTTTAACTATTAATTTCCGGCTTTTATAGTGTTTATAAGCAAAACCGCCGAAAGACGGCATCTTCCAATAAAATAGGTAAAACAGCCATTAATAACAAATTAGTTTATAATAAATAAAACCGCTAGACGACGGTTTTCTTTTTATAATTGAGCCGGCGATCTTTTAGCGGGTGCCTTATATTAAATAAAGTAGTAAATGTTCTTCATATTCTGTATTTTTTCGTAAATTTATTTATAATTTATCCTGAAATTTACCAAAGTTGGTCTTTATAGGGTCGCGACATTAGGCTATATTGCTTTGACTTGTTATGACATCACATCTCCCAGTTTTCGGCCATCTTGTTCAGTGCCGGAGATATACAGTTTATTGAGTTAGTTGAACAACCGTTTACACAAAAGTTTTTAATTATTATTAAGTTGTAAATTCTTTACTTAAAATAAAAACATTTGGAATAACATCTTTCAACAAATATCACTTTCAAAAACAATGCAAAATGAAATGCGCAAATTCTAGACGCCACTGGATTGATCATCAGCTTCGATTTTAACTAGTCTTGCCAACTTTTCTCCGTGGAGTGCCCTTCCTTGCGCCCCCGACCTAGAAGCGCCTAAAAGTTGCGGATGTGTCGCAATCATATAAATATAAACTAACCTTGAAATTTACAATTTTATGAAAATATTAGCTTTTTTCTTATATTTAGAGGCATCTGAGAATCTGACTTAAAAAAAAAAAAAATTAAAGTGAAAATTTTTTTAACTGCCTTTAGGTTTTTAAAAATATCGAGAATTGGCAAAATTTTGGATTTGTCATCAGAACTTGATCAAACTTACAAAAAAAATGCAAGTAGAATAGTATATTTGCCTTTCACATTGTGATTTTTTCTAGAAAGCGGAGGGGAGGGGAAAGGTGGTAACTATGAAAATTAAATTTTTATTCAAATTCCAAAAAAAATCTTTACTAAAATTTTTTCTTTAGGTCCATAGCATCTGGTATATACTTGGTGTGAGTCCTGCGTCATACTTTTTGCATAAATACTTTTAAAATATGAAAAATTACACAAATTCTTTTAGAGCAATGGCATTAAAGAGTAAAGGTAAACAGGGATTATGTAAAAATATTTCTAATCCATATTTTGCAATTTTCCTATTATGGGTAAAACCTTTCTATTGCATCCTCGTATATTTATGGATATTTAACAAAAATATGTAAATCCATCTTCTTTAAAAAATTCCGAGTCCATCCCTGTCGTGGGATTTGCAACCGTCGAGCCAATTTGCAATTAGAGTTTTTGCGACGCGCAGTTCGGCGCGGTTCATATTTTACGAGGTGCATCTCCGCAGTTTATGAGCCGGAATGAACCGCCGTTGTTCAAATAATTAAGTTTGAGGTTATGTGTGCCGCCGGCCGAGCTATTACTGCCGATGAATTACCCACGTTATTTGACAGTCGTTTAATTGTATAATTGCCGGAAATTTATGGGGCCGACCATTTTAAGAATATGGCTAATAAAGGCGCAGAATTGCTTATACAAGCTTTTCGGAAAGTTGGATTTTATTGGGGATTTTAAAGTTTTAGGTCTGTTTTAGTGGCCCTAAGGCATATTGCAATGCACAATTTATTGCTGACAGTTACATTTTTACTAATAGCAACCTGCTCGTAAATGCTATTTGAGTAGATACATACAATGGGGTGTTCTTTATGGAAATGTAGTAATCTAAAGAGGCAATCTGCCAAAAATAAGTGTAAAAACATACAGGGTATTTTATTAAAGGTGTAGAGGTAGCATT
The DNA here is from genome assembly GCA_014170235.1 of Listronotus bonariensis. Taxonomy (NCBI): domain Eukaryota; kingdom Metazoa; phylum Arthropoda; class Insecta; order Coleoptera; family Curculionidae; genus Listronotus; species Listronotus bonariensis. Next base: position 17,747 of record JACEGR010000371.1, on the reverse strand, counting down.
TCTTTTAAACAGCCGTAGGACTTTAGAAAAAATATCTCTTCAAGAAATCGATCATAGAAAATTGCTAAAAAATACATTTAAAATCCTAAGTATACCGCTAGATGGTGTAATCGCTATAGTCGTACATATACATAACAATGCCTAGTAAATAAACTCGTTCATTTGTAGGCATATTGGAAAAAACAGAAGCGGACTTTAAGTATGTTGTATTTCTATTTAATTAAAAAATTATTTAAACCGGTAAAAATGTTAGACTGCACCTTCGATTAAAAAAGCAATAATAAAACATTTAACTAAAAGAACAACTTTCCGCACAATTGTGTGAGTCCGACCCACTATTTGGGCCTGCATGGACATGGCAAAAAAACAATTCACATCATTTATTACGCTCGAATTCACCGGAACATTTCCTATTACACTAACCGTTTACTTTTTCTTTTACTCACGAAATCTCGTCAAACACATGAAACCACAACGAAGCCAACGAAGAAAAGATATTAGTCCGGTCAAATATGGCTAACATGAAATATTTTGACTTTTACCCAATAAAATATTTTTAGTAGTAAAAGGACAGCGGTAGTTTCCAAGTAGTTTGTAATTAAATGAATTTCTATTAAATTCCAAGCATATTTATGTAAAAACAGTTAAATAATAGTTATTTATTAGATAAGTGAGTTATATTACATATAAGTCACGCAAGAAAAGTTTAAAGGTAATTTTCTTAAGTGACTTATATGTAATAACTCACGTGTCTAATACAAAATTTTATCCAACACTTTCGTATAAATCGTTTTTAATATCGAAAATAATTTGAAAACGTCATCCATTATTTGTTACTTGTCATTGTCAACACCAGCAACAAAATTTTGTATTTTTGGAAAGCAAGCTTGTTTGGTTGTAATGCATTTTGTTGGTAACTACGGGTTTGTTTAGTAAACAACTTTGTAGACAAACATAAAAATGCTTTGCAAAATGGAAAATTGTGAAGTTCCTGCGGAAATTTTGGAAGAAGCTGCGGTAGTGACATGCAGTTTAATTCCAGAGAAGTCAAAACTAACGTACAATAAAGAATTTGAAGATTTTGAAGCATGGAGGAAAAGGCGAGGAGTTGGTACTATAAATGAAGATGTTATTATGGCTTACTTTCTGTTTTTATCGAAAAAAGTTGCTCCCTCATCAATGTGGACCAAGTATTCAATGATAAAAACGACCTTAACCCGTAGCTGGTGAGGTCATCTTATTGAGACGTAACTGGTGAGGTGGGGTTTGACAAACCCCATTAAAAAGAGCATTTTTAAGAAAAAAATAGTCTACGAAAATTATTTTTAATTATTTTTTGTGACTTAAGTGACTTAAAGAATAATATGAAATAAACAATAAACGAAAATTATTGAAGAATTTTTTTTTTTGCACAACATTGCAAACATTGTAAAGTTCTAGAACAGAAATATACATTTCTAATAAACATATATAAAATTTATTTTCCCAAAAACTAAAGAATATAAGTAAAAAGTCTCTAAGAAACTACTACAAACAATATTATAACAGGTTTAATTAAAAAAGTATTTTTTTTATTAAACTTATTTAGTTACGTATTTCGTGAGTTGGGGTTTGTTACACCCCAAATTGAACTTACACCAAAATAGTACGAAAACCCGAATTTATTTCACCGGCTCTGTCTCGCCCCAGTACTGACGATCAACTGACTGAAAGCTACCTAAGCAGTGGCCGATACCACACTCCTCCTAACAGCGCAGCAAACCTTTGAAATTTTAACGGGGTTTGACAAACCCCGGCTCACCAGTTCCGGGTTAAAAGTATATAAGAACATGGATATAGGGAGGTATGGAAAAGTTGTCGCTTATTTGAAGAGCAATTCAAGAAATTTCAAACCGAAAAAGGCAAAAATTCTGGAGAGGCAATACATCGAAAAATTTTTGGCTGAGGCACCTGACGACGAGCACTTAATGTCAAAGGTATGAATTTACTTTAGTTTCTGGTATTAAATATTTATCTGTTCGGATTTTTATAGGTTGCATTGATATTGGGAATCGCTGGTGCATGCCGTTGTGACGAACTAACTCGCTTAGGTATTGAAGATATAGTAGATAAAGGCCAGTACATATATGTTTCTATACTTGATACCAAGACGAACAAATCGAGAAGCTTTACAATTTTAAAAGAAGGATTTTTGGTAAATGTGCTTGAATTATTTAGAAAATATGTGTCCCTAAGGCCAGAGAACACGCCTCACAAAAGATTTTTTGTCAACTTTCAAAAAGGCAAATGCACTAGGCAATGCGTGGGAATAAATAAAATTTCGAAAATTCCGAAAGTAGTTGCTCATTATTTGCAACTACCTGATGAAATCTTATATAGTGGTCATAGCATGCGGCGTTCTTCAGCGACACTTCTAGTCAACGCTGGGGCCGATATCACCAACCTTAAACGCCATGGCGCGGCGGGTGGAAGTCTTCTACCGTGGCAGAAGGATATTTAGAAGATTGCATCTCTAACAAGTTTGAGATTGCAAGACGAATACAGGGTGAAGAGCGCACCAAGGCAAGTACTAGTGCTGAAAGACTTCCTGAAGGACACTCCGCACAATGTAACGTTGTCCAAGATAAATCTAATATAACAATTACTGTTAATATAAACACGAATAAATTGTAGTATAATATATTAGTTGTTTTATGTTATTTTTTTAATTGTGAAATGTTGGAAGTAATAAAGAATTAGTATAAGTCACTAGTGAGCTAAAGTATATAATTCACTAGTGAGCTAAAGGGTACTTTAGCTCACTAGTGACTTATAGTACACTTTATATCCTCAAAATCTGATCAATTATGTAGATATTATATGTAAGTGTTGGATAAAATTATTTATATGTGAAAACCTAAAACAACCACACTTAACTTGCGGCGTTTTTGAAAAAGGTGAACAAATGTAATATCAACGGATTTAATAATATTGTGAACACCTAGTATAAAAAAGTATACATTTTGGGAATTTTAAAAATATACACTTTTGGGAATTTTAAAATAAGTATACATTTTAACTAGGTTACTTAACATTCGGAATTTTGCTAAATAAAGATATACGTGAGGTGTCAAGGTTTTAAAAGTATAAATTAAACAATTTTCTCAGGTTACTCTTATAATAATAAAATAAAAAAATTAAACAAACTGGGTCGCATAGAAATGCAAAACAAACAATGGAAAATTTAATATTTAAAGAGAGAGAAAATAAGTTAGAAAATTATGAGATAAGAAGTAGTTAGTGAAGTCAAGTACAAAGTTAAAGTTTTAGTTAAGCCCCGTACAGGCTACCCCGAGTGGGGGTATGCCCGTACCAAATTAAGTTAGTTGATAAAATGGAAAGTTTTTTGTCCACCGGTCTCATGGTCCAAGAAGATAGATCTATATGGTAGATTTGTCCCAGTGACGTCAAGTAGCTTTATATATTTTAAAAGTCAACGTCACAATATCTAAAGGTATTTTGACATAAAATTTTCTGTTACGATATTAACTTTTATGTGCAAACGAGAGGGCGCTGCCTACAGTACTTTAAATTTCTCTTAAACTTTTTTTGTACTACCTTGTATAATCCCATTTAAAAAAGTATACTTTGAAAACATCGCTCTGAGCCATTGTCTATTTAATTTCATGCACCGGGAGCAAAATTTTCATTTTTTTTTCATTTGCCATGAAAACGATACAAAATAGAGGCTTTTGCTTGGTTGAAAAATGCTGGTCAACTTTCTTATAAATATAGTCAAAGATCCGGCATTGAAAAAAGTTAATTTATTTATAGTTGTTACCTTTACACGTTAATTGCATAAACCAATGATCAGCGATGAAATAGCTTAGTTGGTTAGGTAGCAGCTCGATTTTATTCAATTAAATATGGTAAACTTAATTTTGCTAATAGACAAGGAAATATAAAATAGAAAAAAATATACTCAGTGCGGGATACGAACCCAGATTGTCGACAAGGCATGCACTGCTAAATGCTTCTACCTAACTAACTAGGCTATTTTACCGCTGATCATTGATTTATGCAATTAACATGTAAAGGTAACAATTATAAATAAATTTACTATTAATTAATTGATTATTATTATTTGTAGCAGACCTATGCTGGCAGATGTTATTCACTTGCATTCACTACATTAAAATCTGCCTAGAAAATATTATTTTATTTAATTAACAGATTACGGTTTATTTTCTTAATGCCAGATCTTAGACTATAAAAATATATTGGAATTTAAATATTATTGCGATGTTAAAAGAAAAACAAGTAATAAAAACATGGCCTCATATCTTCAGGGTAAATCCAAGCAAACCCCGCGGCTATGTGTACTACGAAAATAAATTTGTTACACACACCAGCTTGTTTAAACGAAACTAGGTCTAGAGTAAGTGTCTTTTATATCGTTGCAGCGAGCGACCGTTCAAGCCCCACGAGGACGAAAACGAGCAAGAGATGTAGATCGTTCCTGTGGGAGCCCGAGATATTGGCATCTAGGAAACGATGTCGTCGCCAAATATACGGCCTCCTGGGGCACTGCCTGTCATCGTAAATTCAATTAGCGGCAACCCTGACGTATTCGTCTTCGTCGCTACATCGAAGCAAGCCGATGCTGCTGAACCCCGCGTCAGCCAGCCGTTCCGTTCGCGACCTGTCAAGTTGCGGGGCTTGCACTTTGATAATTAATTTCGGGGAGAGTGAAAAATCAGCTTCCAGTTTGGAAGTGAAAAGTTTTGTTGACGGATCAAATCTAATAATATAAGAAGGAATGAAGGATATGAATTTGTTTGCTTGTTGATAGCTGAGAAATGATGCATTAGTTTAAATTCAAAAATGGTGGGATTTTGTATTGACTAGAATTATTTTATAATTGTGGAGCAAACATGCAAAAACCGATAAATCCACTTTTTATGAAATCTGAGTTATATACGGAACCTTTCTACTTTCGGGGCGCTCTTTCGATCTAGCACATCAGATTTAAGCAATAACCGATAAAACCCATTGAAAATGTTATGTGAAAGTGCTCCGTCCAAGCAATTACCGATAAATCCAAATTCTTAGCAAAACCCGACAAAATTTTATCTGCATTATTGCCATCAATTGTGCGAATTGGCGAAGTAGCTGCCTGCTAAGTTCGTCTTGTTATGAGAAATATAGGTGGCATGGTTTATTATGGTAACCTGTGTAAGCTTGTCCGCTTTTTGTTGTGTGTATCGTATTTCTAATGTGTCTAATGTTTTTTACTTGGACAGAAAATATGTCGGGAAGAGGATCCATTGAAGTAGGATCTGCTCTGCTAAATTATTTGGATTCCTTGGATTACACCAATATCAAAACAGTTCGCCTTTTCTGCGACGGCTGCGGCGGGCAGAACAAAAACAATCATATCATACACGCGCTTTACTTTTGGCTGAGATTCAAAGCACCAATCCACGTTACAGAATTAAAAATAATATTTCCAGTAAGGGGCGATTCTTTTCTTCCAGCCGATAGAGTATTTGGGCGGGTAGAAAAACTCCTTAGAAGACAAGCTACAATAATTTCACGAGAGGAATATGAAAAAACTTACGAAAAAGTAGGAGTGGTAAAAAGGATGGGCATCGACTGGAGGCTTTTTGATGTAAAAGCACTTCAGGAGGGTTTAAAGAAAGTGAAAGGGTTATCAGACATGAAGAGAATAGTTTTGAAAAGGAATGCGCGAGTTGTCAAAATATGTGCATTTCAAAACTTTTACTTCGCTTCTGGTACAGATAAGTTTGAAAAACTAATGAAACCTAAATTCTTGGATATTGATTTAACAATGGAAGAAAAAGATAAAGAGCGCGGCATCCCAGAAAAGAAAAAGAAATCTCTTCAACATTTACTGAATCAACAGTTTGGTCTAGAGTGGGAAGAGTTACCGGAGCTGCAGTGGTACCGAACATTGCTTCAAGGACCTCCCTCGAACGAGGACGTGAAAAATTCCAACGAGCAGGATAAAATATGTGACTGCCTTGAAGAAGAACAGTCTGTTATTGTGTAGTTTAACTTCAAAACAATGTTTCATATGATTTTTGTATTCCTGCTTTGTTTGTTTCTGTTTTGTTACATTACTGTTTCTTCACTTATCTTTTATTAATATTATTAAAAATATTTCCTAAAGTGATTTGCTTTCTTTATTTTATACTTTCTTTATTTTAATTTTAATATGTTATATAGAATAATATAAAGTATATTTTTGTTACAGTACACCAACAAAGTCATAATAATATCTTTTTATACAGGGTGTTAGTTAAGTACGTGGCCAAACTTCAAGGGGCGATTCTTTGAGTGATTCTTAGACGAAAAGTTTATAATATAAAGTAGATCCGGTAATGCTTTGTTTGTACAGGGTGTTGAAAGTGAAAAATGGCATATTTTTATTCGATTATGAAAACGGTACGCCACTGCTTTTTTCAAAATAAGAATTATTTTCTTAATCTCTCACTAGTTCCTAACAAAAACGACTTCTTGGCTGAAGAAAATAATTCTTATTTTAAAAAAGCAGTGGCGTACCGTTTTCCTAATCGAAAAAAATGGCATTTTTCACATTCAATACCCTGTATATCAAAAACGAAGCATTATCCGACCTACTTTATATAAACTTTACGTCTTAAAATAGTGTAAAGAGTCGCCCCATGAAGTTTGTCCACGTACTTAACTAACAAAACCCGATAAAATTTAGACTACATGCAAAAACCGATAAATCCAAACAAAAAACCAAAATAAAAAAGGTAAAATAAAAAATACATCAACAAAAGTTTGGGAATATTAAATATGAGTTAAAAGTAACGAAATCCTGTTTAAACAGTTTTAAAAAAATTGGTGGATTTCACTCTAGAGGTTTTTGGTCAATATCTCAAAACTATAAAATGTGGATTTATCGGGTTTTGCATTTTTGCTCCACAATTATTTAACTGTACCTAAATGAACGAAAAGTTTTTATTCTAAGTAAGAAAACTTAAAATATCGGTTTAAAAAACTATTTTATCGGTGTTCATGCCTTTATGCCACAGCTGTATGCCAATTTGTTCATACTACAAAAATTTTAGACTTCCATTGCCTTATTTAAACTATTCACACAACGTTTTGGGCAGTCCTATCTCAGTCCGTTTTTAAGTTTAAACTAATTTAGTTTAACCAGAACTAACCAGAACTAATTTAGTTTACACTTGAAGACGAAGAGAGAAAGAACTGCCCGGAACGTTTTGTAAATAGTTTCTCCAAAAACGTTTTTTGTGTTAAAAAGTATACTTACGTTGAAACTCGAGGCAATTTTTTTTTTTAAATTTTATAAGCCTGATATGGTAAAGAAAGCGCTTGAGAAAGCAGTTTAAAAATAAATTTTTGTTATGAAATTAAAGATTTGCAGCAGACTGCAGTGTCCTGGTAAAAAATAATTTTTTTCTTTGCCAAATTTTAACATCTTTCCTAAATATTTTAATTTCGTCATAATCTTTCCTGGATGGTAATTAGTTGGGTACTCGCCAAAAATAAAATTAAAAGTACTAAAAAACCAAAAAAAACAAAACAAGTAAAAAGATACTTTAAAATCGACGTTTCGGTTGCAAATCTGCCACCGTTGTCAAGATAAATTGAGGCAAAAAAATAATAAAAAATAAAAATTTACTATTATTAGGTCTTAAATTTTAAATTTTTATGTTTTTTAGGAGATTCTGAAATGTCTTGGACATTAAATGTCAAATATGTTTGTTTGGTTATAGTGTCATAGTGACATAGATAACTGGTTGCTGGTGTATTGATTTTTTATTTTACAAAAAAGGTGAATAGTTAGTTAATTTTTAGTCTTCCTGAAGATACTTCAGTATCAAGCAAAGGCAACCAAGTGTTATTTAAATTAACTGAAATTGATGCTACACAATTATCTTTATTTAATAATATATAGGTACGCACTCTCTTTGATTTTACGTTTTTAGAACAAGTTTCCTTTGCTAAAATGCTCGAAACATCCCAGTTTATTCTATGATTGTTATCAAATGCGTGTTGGCAGATTTTTGATTTATGAAATTCTGTGTTTTTAATGTATTTATAAAAGAATACAGATACATTATTTATACAATGACATAGAAAATTACTCCTAAAACAATCTGTATTTTTTAACCCTTATCATATTCTCTAAGTTTAAAGTAGCTTGCTCCTACTGGGAATTTAATATTACACATTAAAAAATACAAATCAAAATTTTAACAAGCTGTCATATCAACGAAAATAATAGCTTCAAACTTGGCAGTTAAAATCAAGGTTGGGAGACTTTCAAAATAAGCTACCACTCAAGCCCTCTTTTCATCTAAGGTTTTAAGGGTTAGTCTCACCCATGCTAGAGGGTTGAAGTTTGGGGGGTGAAAGTAGGAAAAAATGTTTTTCCCTGAAATAAAAATTGACAGTTCCAAATGACCTGGAGCGACCAAAATAAGCTCTGTTTCGTTTTTAAATGGCCACCGTGTATATTGTGACGATTGGATACATACGTCACTTGGACCAATGTACCATATGGAACTATCTTCTTGGGACAATGAGACCGATGGACAAAAAACTAACTTTCCATTTTATTAACTAACTTAATTTAGTACGAGCATACCCCCACTAGGGGTAGCCCGTACAGGGCATAACTAAAACTTTAACTTTATACTTGACTTCACTTTTACTACCTACTTTCTATCTAATATCTTTCTAACTTCTTTTCTTCTTACATATTACATTTTCCAGTGTTTGTTTTGCATTTCTACGCGACCCAGTTTGTTTAATGTTTTTATTTTAATATTATAAGAGTAACCTAGAAAATTGTTTAATTTATACTTTTAAAACCTTGATAGCTCATCAGGTATATCTTTATTTAGCAAAATTCCCAATGTTAAGTAACCTAAGTAAAATGTTTACTTATTTTAAAATTCCCAAAAATGTATATTTTTAAAAATCCCAAAATGTATACTTTTTTATACTAGGTATTCACAATATTTATAATGTAAAATAATTTAAAGTATTTTCAGTCACATCTCTTGCATCACGTATATGTATGTTCACCTAGAGCTGTATTTGCCTGTGACTTGTAGAAACGTGGTAAATTTGTATTCAAGTCCCCTACCATAGTATGTACACATACAAAAAACAAACCACTCAAGCCGTCACGTCCCCTTTCTCATTTAAATTTTCAGGGCGCAAAAAAACGCAACGATCTTATCTTTTTCTACGCAAGGGCGGAAAACATTTATTACAATATTCATGTTAACATATTTAACCACTTTGAAGAGAAAATGCTGACACCTTTTCAAATAAAAGCTCTGACAGGCAAACACCTATAAAAATTCCGACCGCGCTGAAAATTTCCCTAAATTGAGACCGAAAGAAATCATAAGATTTGGAAATTGCGTGCTCAGGATTGGTATGCATTATTAAATCGGGACATAAAGCGGCTAGTTCCGGGGTTTGTTGAATAAGAGATATATCCTTGCCTTGCCGCTTTTCCTGGAAGATCGTGAGGATTTGCTGGCGAGGAATTTGAGAAGCAAATTCCGGAAATGTTCTACGGGATGATTAAAATTTTACACGTTTTTAGGTTTTTATAATATTTTTATTTCAATTGTATTCTTGTTTTTAGCTTAAAAACGGCATTCTAAAAGGTGATTAAATATAGTATATTACATTACAAGTGTGGAAAATGACTAATTTGACACGAGTGGTAATATTGTAGCACGAGGCGTTAGCCGAGTGCGACAAACCTACGAGTGTAAGAAAGTCATTTTCACACAAGTACTGTACACAATTTTTCCTACGACCACAAATTATTCACCAAAAAAATTTAAGTTTGTCTTTACAGAAAAAATAAAAAACAATTGAGAACTTTGCAACACTAAGGTGATTTTTACTTTGTAACACTAGTGTGATATGTACTTTTCCTCACTGCTATATTATACTGTTTTGACAATATTTTTACATTGAAAATCACCTACCTACAGAAGCATTATATAACTTTTATCATTTGGAAATTAAAAAAGGCCCTCACTTAATAAAAATTGTATGGTTTGGTTAGGTAATAACGGTAATATTTTAATACGGTTTTCTGCTGTTTTAAGTGTTTTTTAAAAATTATTGATACTTACAAATTTTAGACACCCTTTTAAATAAAACGTAAGTGGCGCATATCCAAAATATTTCTTTTTTTAAAAAATATCAGTAAACAAACTTACGGGACCGGGGAGTGAAAAGGGGTGCTGGGTGGGGTAAAATTGGTAAAACGAGTTAATGAAACTGAACACCACATGTAAAATTAAGTAAAAATTACATTTTTTCCTCATATTTTTGAGAAAAAATATAAAAAATTAGAAAATTGTAAATGCATAACCTAAAGTAAGAAAAAAACTACTACTAAACGTCAGTTATACCATGCAAAATATGGAAAGCATTTGGCAACGTCGGAAGGGTCTGATTCTATTTATGAATGAATAAAAGAAAGCGGATTCTTAAAGTGTGTATTAGTCTCAGGTTTAATTAAGGGATTAAAAAAGATTTAACTAGTTATTTGAATACACGAAGACAGAGAGAAAGGAATTTGATCTATAGAAGTTGTTTCTCTGGCGCTTTAGGTCAAACGGTCAAGCGGCAAGACTGCCTCTATAAAGTGCGTGCTCAAAGGTAGGAGGGAGATTTTTAATTTGATCTACTTACCTGACAACACTGTACCACTGAGCGAGCAGTCAGTGAAAGTTGTTTTATGTGGTGATGTCTATTTTTGTTTATGTTTTTATTTTTTCGGAAATTTGATTATTACTCTTTTTAATATTAGAAGAAAGCTTATACTGTGTAGTAACTTAACGTTAATAAGATGATTTTTGCTAATTTGGGTTCTACCGTTTAAGGTAAGTAAAAAGTTTTTCTACTGTCACTACAATAAATATGTCACTTGCAAAACCAATAGCAGTTTTTAGAATGACATCATAATATGTCCCACGAGTGTTGCAAAGTACTTTGCAACACTAGTGCTGTAAAGTACTTTGCAACACTAGTGTGATATAACGCATTTTCTATGCATGAAACCAGTGTGCTTTTTGCTATTTTCACAAGTGGTCGTAGGAAAAAAATATTGTTGCCCAACTTTTTGTATACATGACCACTATACGTCACTGGGACATACACGTTCGGCGCTTGAAAAATTTCGAATATGATTTTTGGGCAATGTGTAAGAAAAAGACGGAGTAGAGCGAGAACAACTTGGCTCCACCCTGTGCGGCTATCGCGTCGTCGCGTCGTTGCGCTTATCAGTCCGGTCAAAGTTCGATTGCAATTCTTCACATACCAAGTACGTGTTAGCCGATCATGTTTACAATTTATTTTAACCTTTGGTACGAAGACGGATACAGTAATAAAGTAAAAATGATCTTCACTGTTGAACAAAAGATTAATATCATTAAATGGTTTTGTCGTGCGGAGAGTGCAGAAGAAGTTGTCGGCCGTTTTGAGCACGTGAAATTCCAATACTTTATTTGAGGCTGACATACCCATCTCCCAGCGCTTGCTAAAGTGCACTGGCACTGCGAGGCAGCCGAAATTTACATTCACATCGAGCGGACCCGAGCAGTACGGGGAATCGCCGTCGCTATCGGTGGGCGGTTACCTATGCAGTCGTTCTCTGTCTACTCTCTATCTATTAGTGTCTAATACATTAAAACGCAATCCGTTAGATTCAACTCGCCAAACCTGTATATACCATAGGAAACTTTTTCTTCTGACCATTGAGCCGGTGTACCATAAAAACTAAATGTAACAATTTTTAAAAATATATTATCATCTAACTAGTAAACGGGTTAACCGAAAATTTAAAGTTTGTACCATGGACGTAGATTTGCATGCTCTTCAATAAACTTTAATAGAATTTTTCTCTAAAATAGTTAGGGTAGCCAATAATTGACCCCATTAAAAATTACATGGGATTTCCCATGTCCCGTATGGCGATGCATCACCCGGTATACATTCATATAACAATAGACTTGTTAAAAATGTTTTTATATTTTTAAGGGCATAAAAGTGCTTTTGAATTTTTTTCAAAAATTCTATCATTGTGAATCCAAGCTCGGTGCGGCCTTAGTGCGGTTATATGTGGACAGACCATAATACGTTCCTATGGTATCACATTGTTTGGTATTGTTAAATAACTTCAATAAAAATAATCAGCAAATAGGAGAAGTTTAGGAAAGGTGAGCGTCCGGTCATGGCCAGAAAAGTACATTGTCTATCAACGCCTTTTACCTACAGAAATAAAACATTTTGGAGGTAAGAGAACTTATTTAAAAAATACAGATTTGCGCCCGATTGGACAAAAACGTATTTTTTTACATTTGTTAAAAAAATATTTTTAAACGGGGCGTGTCCAAATTTTTTCTAAATTATTTTTTTAAACTTCTAGCCCCAAAAGTCTTGTTTTCTAACAGATTAGGCTTGGTCTAAAAACAAAACGTGTAAAAGCACAATAGACGGTAAAAAATATTCCAAACACCCCGCTAAATTTTATAAATTCTCTCCGGACTTTTTAATTGTGAAAATCGCACCCCGGAGCAAAGTCACATGTGACATACACCCCGTAAATTGCAATTCACCCCGTGCCGTTTGGCCGTTCCGCAATGAATTCCGCGTGCTGCGACCGCCACTAAATTAGAAGCAGCGTGTGCTGTTAATTGTCCCATACGTGCACATATGCATTATGCAGGCAAATTTATCTTCATATTGCTGCCAAGCCACCGACGGCTTCGATAATATCGTGGACAAGCGGCGCCATCGTCCTGCGACACTTCTGAGAAAAACTGGATTAATGTAGTCATATTGCTAACATTAAAAAAATATTGAATATGTTTTCAAGCAGCCAAAGGGCAAAAAATCTTTTTTAGTAATTAGAACTAACATTATTAATACACAGGCCATGGCAGTAATTATTGTTGTTTATTTGCCCTTAAGAATATACTTAGCATTGCCTTTTTAAAAAAATATTTTTGTGCTGTTTTGTACTGTTTTTGGGCTATTTTGTGCTGTTAAAAGAAACTTTATTTATATATTTATTTTCCGATATAAAAGAAAAGAAACAAAATGGGGGTAGTTTTTCGTACCTACTTAGCACTGATTTTGGGAATTTTAAAAATAAAAACATTTTTTGGAGAATTTTAAAATAAGTATGCATTTTAATTAGGGTTACTTAGCATTGGGAATTTTGCTAAACAAGCATATACGTGAGGTGTCAAGGTTTTACTAAAAGTATAAATTAAACAATTAGGCTAGGTTACTCCTATAATAGCAAAAGTAAAAACATTAAGCAAGCTGGGTCGCGTGAAATGCCAAAACACAAACACTGGAAGAACTTAACTTTTCACTGTCCGGGATAACATTTTTATTCTTTAACATTTTACTTGCAAAGAAGTTATATGAAATTTACAAGTTAAGTTGAGCAGCTGTTTTTGAGATATCTAAATTTTCAAAGATACACTTCCTGTATGATCAGGTCTAAACGATACAAGGTGTTTCAGAATTAAATGCTGATCTCTAGGTTGTAAAGAAAAATTGTTAGGTGATTTAAATAAGAGACAGAATTAGATAAAACTATATTCAAAAATGCCTCAGCTTTTTTATTTTACAGGGTGGTAAAGTTTAAAAAAAAACACCTTTTTTTTACTTCGGCATTGTATATCTTGAGGAGTTAAGTAAACATTAGGCATCTAGATTATTATGAGAGTTTTTTTTTTTAACATCAAAAACAGATTTACACTTTTTTAAAAAGCAGCAGCTACATTTTGAAATACTCCTCCCTGTATAGTTTTAAAACCTGGACATAAGAAAAATATAAATTTGTATATTATTTGAATATCTTTAAGACGGCTGCTCAAATAGAATTTACCACGTACACACCTTTTAGATAGTTAGTCGTTTTATTAGTGCCATATACCGCAGGTGGCGTGCTTAATATTTTACAATAAAATTAAAGAAGATTCTTTATGTTTTACGCCAAAAGCCCCTTTTACCCAAATATTTCTTGCAAAGACTGATTAGTAACAAAAATAAACCACAAACCAGGGTGAATATCAAAGATATCATGTTATAGATTCGTTTTAATGGACGCTACTCTATATCCATTTCCCCCATACGTTCGGGCGGACGTGGCTATTAATTAGAGTTTTTGCTCTAATGTCTCCAGAATAAATCACTTAAAATGATATATTTTTGGATACTCGCAAGATTTACTATGTTTTAGATCTTTAAAAGTGGATTTAATAATATATTTTTATCTACAATTTATTTACTACCTAATAAATGGGGTTTATTACAATCAAAGGGCGATTAATGAAAATAGCCATTCTTGGGAGTAGCCGTGTTAAGGCAGAAGAAGGTAATGTAAATTCGCCATAGACAATCATTTAAAGTCAGTAAAAAACAGAAGCGGACTTTCAAAATCTTTAATTTCTTATAATTAAATAAATATAGTAAACCGTTATAAAATGCTATATATACAAAAAGGAGTCACAATTCTATTATTTTCTTACTACTTTTATGTCAGCTGCGCTAGCCACCATTTCCTTTTCCTTCGCTTCCTAACTTTAACCAGGATGGTTTTGTTTCTTCTGATAAATCCATCTTTAGCAAACATCTAAAGAAACTTTTTTATAGCCAACGTTTACACATGAAAGACGCAACGAACGAAATTTATACCTTATTTTTGTCTTGCCGAAATTGTACGAATTTTCTTCTAAACCTTCTTTTTAGATACACTCCTAATAGATTTTTTTCGGGTCTTTTAACCCCCGAAAGTAAATTTTCTGAAAGTTCTCCTCAGTAATAAACTCACTGGGCGACAAAAACTTTTTCGCCATGTCACGAATAGGCAGTATTTTTATTTTATGCGACCACAAAACGAAGAACACGAAACAATTTCATGAATGAGAGAACGGACGAGGCCGGTTTGAAAAGTTCACATTCCGTTTTCGCCCTAATAAGCGATGAAAAATATTTAGAGGAAGTTTCGTAACCCGTGACCACATTACTAATATTTATTATTTCTGTCAAATAATACTAGGTGCGCCTTTCTGGAAGCTAAGTATACATAAAATATTTAATTTACTGGCAT
The DNA here is from genome assembly GCA_014170235.1 of Listronotus bonariensis. Classification (NCBI taxonomy): domain Eukaryota; kingdom Metazoa; phylum Arthropoda; class Insecta; order Coleoptera; family Curculionidae; genus Listronotus; species Listronotus bonariensis. The sequence goes on along the minus strand of JACEGR010000371.1, from coordinate 2,581 downwards.
TGCCAACACTCTTTAATGGCAAGGGCATTGGCAAAAAGGTATCAAAAAGACGCGAAAGTGGGCAATTGGCCGTTATTAGGCCACGTGTTGCAGATAAAGTGATGGCATCCGTCATTAATAAGTTATTGGCAAAAAAATGCGTTTAAGATGATGGCATCCATCATTAATAAGTTATTGGCAAAAAGATAACAAAAGACACGAAAGTGGGCAAATGCAGATACTCCCAAGCAGCAAGCTGACGTCTTATTGACGAAAATTGTCGCATATACTTTTTTTTTTAAAAGCTAAAATGATGCGATATTTTATTTGAAAATTAAAATAGGAAAAAACTCCTTACTGCATGCAATTTCCTTGCAATGCAAAGTACCATCTCTCGGAACACTGTCCAACTTGGAGATGCAGATTTTTACACTAGCCGAAGATATTTCTTTCAAAGCTAAGTGAGATCACCTACCGCAGACCGCTCTCGAATTATTTTTGTCTAATGGGTACGGTTTAGACGATAAAAAGCGAAGATATTGCAGAAACGTAGTAGTTTATTGTCCATTACGCCATCTATCGGTATGTCAAAAAACTATTAAATATATATAATATTTTTATTAACACGTCTTTAAAACTTTTAATAAAGTTTTAAACAAAATGTTTACAGCTCCTAACAGTCTACTTGAATATCTTGCCTTCTCGACTAGCCATCACCAATTAATCACACAACACACACTTATTAGGTAATGAATACATTTAATTATGTCTATTAAAAAACTCTTTTCTTTAAAAAAGAAACTAAAAAGCTAGAAAACCACGTAGAAAACAAATGCACAAAGCGGTCACCTTCGGTCGAAATTAACGTAGCTAATTTTACCATCATTTTATTTTTATTCGCTCCAAAATACATAATAAACATTTTGTTTGACCTAATTTTTATTTGCATGATTTTTAACAATAAAAATGTTATGAAAAAGGCCATTTCCTTTAAATTATGTAAAAAACATAAAATAATGTTGTTTAGCTGCCATTATAAATAAAACAGATCAAAAAATTGCTTTAATGTTAGTTAAATACCAATGTTAATAATATGGTTTAAAAAGTATGAATATGCGTTGAAGGTTTGCCTTCAAAAATCCAATATTTATTTGCCTGCAACAAAAACGCGTGCTTTATTTAATCAGGATTGGTATGCCGCCATTTTTGTATGCTTGCCGGCAATTCGCCTGCATGTAAAATTTATTGGCAATTAAGTGTTTATTTAGGGTTGACTTTTTAATGCGTATAAGATGTTGGCATAATATTGCCACCAATTGCCAATGCTTTACCATCAATGCCAATATGAAAAATGTACATTGCCGGCAAATCGTTTAGATGAAAGCACTGTAAAGTTTGACTCATATAGTGGCTTTGGTAGGTACCAGGTACCAAAGGTTGGTTTATAGAAAAGTTAAGCTCAGGCTATCTTGTAAAAGCCGAATCTTATAACAAGTATGCTTCATCAGTGGGGCACTCATTAATAGTATCTTTACGCCGCCATGCCCGGTGAAGGTGACTTATCTGAGCAGAACGAGATGTTTACGGACGAGGCGTGACGCAGGAGCCGAGCATTGTATAATATTTTTATTTCAAATAAAAATATTTCTTACAATTCAATGAAAACAAAAAGTTTTTTAAAATCAAAAAGTTCAAAAGAATTGCCTTATGATATACAAAAAAATTAAAATTACAAAATGTTATTTTCGCATATAAAAAAAAAAATCAGGTATCAATGTTTTTTAACTACTTATTTCAACATAAATGTAACAGAAATTTCAACTCTTTGTTAAATAAAATTGTTACCCTTTTGGCTTACTACTTACATAAATTTAAAGTTAACTTGATAATGTTTGCGAATAAAAACTAAAATAAACTGTTTATAAAGAAGAAATAATATATTTCAGCTTACAACTAATTTTTACAAGTAAGCACATAAGAGATAAGAAAAAATGTTTAAGACCTTTTATAACTTTCTAATGTTTAAAATTGGGTATTTTAAAAAATTTAATTTTTAATTTTGTTTTCAAATTTTAAAATTATGTTTTCACCAATTCTATTGCACCACACATATATCATAGAGCAATTTTTTAATATAGCCAACAAAGCAATTTTAGGTAACTTTTTCAAAATTTTAAAAATATTTTTTTTCACGTATGTGTAGCGTAACTATATAACAATTACATTGTTTCATATGCCCATAACATCTTAGATACCAAATTTGGTAACGTGTAGCTTTAGCAAATTTAAATATATTACGGTTGCGGTATTTTACACATTATAAAAAAAATCAGTAAAGGTTTCAATAAGTTCAAAAAATTACATTTTATTTGCAAGAAAACAAATTTAGAAGTTTAGCTTGTCAAATACCACAAATTCTTGCTACTAACGTTTTCCCAACTACTTAGCTTGTATTTTATCTACCATCATCCATGTATTCTGTTTATAAGTTGTGTGGAAGTTTTGACCGAAAGTATTCAAAAAGTGAACGCACACGGCTAAGTACTCTGGAGCGCTCCTTTGAATACGGCGAAATAAAATAGACTACACAAGGAAGCAGACA